>JABUQX010148472.1:0-11023 GCA_015478945.1 Trachelipus rathkii | reverse complement strand
GTGAAATGATCAAGAACGGAGGCGAGATGGTGATTGATTGGATTTGGAAGTTGTGTAACAAAGCGTTTATGGAGGATATAGTTCCGAGGGATTGGAGGAGAGCAGCAATAGTACCCTTATATAAGGTAAGGGGTACTGCAGCAATTATAGGGGAATTAGTTTATTGAGTTCTGAAGGGAAGATATACGCTGGTATTTTGGTCGAACGAATGAGTCTAGTAACTGAAGGACTGATTGGTGAAGAACAAGATGCGTTTAGAAGTGGTAGAGGATGTGTGGATCAAATCTTTACATTGAAACAAATAATTGAGAAAATGAGAAGAATAAATTGTGCTTAGGTTTTATGGATTTCCAACAGGAGTATGATAGGATTAAAAGGGAAGCTCTATGACAGGTGTTAGTGATATATGGTATTGGGGGTAAGCTTCTGAATGGAATTAAAAGTACGTATGACGATATTCGTGAAGCGTGTGTAAGAATAAATGGAGTTGAAAGTGATTGGTTTATTATTAATTTCGGAATGAGGCAGGGATGTGTTATGTCTCATTGGTTATTCAATTTGTATATGGATGGGATTATGAAAGAATTAGAGGTGGGAGTAACAGGGGGTGGTGTTAGAATGATGGAAAATGGAAGAGAGTGGAGGGTGTCCTACCTATTATATGTGGATGATTTAGTTTTGTGAGGCGAATCTGAAGAGATTTGAGAAGACTGGTAGAGAGATTTGGCAGGGTGTGTAAAAGGAGGGGGGGGGGGTTGAAAGTAAACGTAGATAATATTATGGTTGTGAGTGAGGACAGTCATCGGTGTGAAGTTATGTTAGATGGTGAGCCACTGAAACAAGTGTCTGAGTTTAAATATTTAGGATATATATTGGATGAAAAGGGAAAGGATGATGCAGAGTGTAGCAGGAAAGTTGTGAATGGAAAGAAGGTGGCTGGTTCAATTAAATCGTTGGTGGATTTAAAGGGACTAAGTCTTGAGTGTGCTAGGGTCTTACATGAGGGTATGTTGTTACCTGTGTTAATGTATAGTAGTGAGACTATTGTCTGGAGTAAGAGGTATAGATCTAAAGTACAAGGTGTTCAGATGGACAATCTTAGGGGTTTGTTGGGTGTGATAAGAATTGATAACGTGAGGAATGAACGTATTAAAGAGCTGTATGGTGTGAAGAATGGGGTAAATAAGAGAATAAATGAAAGTATGTTGAGATGGTTAGGTCATTTGGAAAGAATGGATGATTGTCGGTTCGTTAAGCGGATGTTTAGTGGTGAGTGTGTTGGGAATCAACCAGCTGGGAGACCGAAGAAAAAGCTAATTGAGTCAGTAAAGGAATGCCTGGAGGAGAGAAATGTGAATTTGGCAGAGGCAAGAAGAAAGGTGCATAATAGGAATGAATGGCGGGATTTTGTGAAGGGGTATGGTTGTGGCCCACTTGGGCCAAGGGATGAACCCCTCATTGACGAGATGCCATAATGAGGGTCCGTCACGGTCCGTGAAGCTCTAGGGTGGATTTTCTAACTGCGACGAGTTCTCACTAAAAGTTACAAAGGGGGCAGTAAGGCTGGGCTTTCTTTACGACTTGTGTCATATTCTTCAACTACTTTTCTGTTTCTGGAGCATGTTATGCACCTTACCTCCAGTATTCGGGAGAAAAGTTGGGTGGTAATAATAATAATAATAATAATAATAATAATAATAATAATAATAATAATAATAATAATAATAATAATAATAATTTTTGAGTGGATGTACAGGGACCTCCACAGCACACAAGAATGCGGCTATACTGTGTTAGTATCTAACGACAGGGGAAATCCCTAACGGAACGAAAAAGGAACAAGGCCGAGATGGTTAGATCTTATACAAGATGTTCAGTTCCAATAGGAAGGGAAAAACGCCATCACTACGAAAGTGAGATGATGCGGCTAAGATGTGCTGAAGGCGATGCTGAATAGGTATAGTTAGCACATCAGGGAAGAACTTGCTTCTAAGGGTCGAGATGGCCATGCAATCCACAAAGATATGAACGACTGTGAGAGGACAATTGGAGGAGTAAAACGGGCAGGTCGGGGAAACCCCCCGCGACATAAGAAATCCATGGATGAGGTTGGTATGACCCAGACGCAAACGAGCAAGGACCACTTCCAGGAGGCGACTCCTCCTACTAGATTAAGACCACCGGCCAAGGACGGGTTTTACGTTCCGAAGTTTGGCGCCACGAGAATCCTCCGCCCAACATGATTGCCAGCCAGAGAGGAAACCCCGACGTAATGAGATGGAGAAATCGGTAGCAGAGAAATGGCCCAGGGGCACAGCAGGATCAAGGTATTGGGCACACGACACCCCGTGTACAGCCGCCCGCTTGGCCACCCCATCGGCCAGCTCGTTACCAGGAACACCCACATGGGAGGGAACCCAACAGAACTCAATGTTGTGGTTCCGCGCAGGCAACAAGCAGAGGGACTGTTGAATGGCACAGACCAAAGGGGTACGGGTTGACCGGTCAAGCAACGCCTGGAGGGCGCTCAGATAATCGGAAAAGATGGTATAGTATAGTTACCCCCCAAGGGTGAAGGTACTGATCCGGTTCATCGCCATGGACATCGCCATCAGTTCAGCTGAAAAAACAGACAAATACGGTGGAAGGGTGTGGGATACAGTGATGTCCGGAAACAAGCTGAAACTCCCACCCCACCCTTCGTCTTGGAACCATTGGCGTAATCCGCTATAGAGTCGCTATGAACCTCCGCGTGAGACAAAAAGGAATCCCTCAACTGCACCGGATGGGCCTCCGACTTACTCAAAGACTGGATCCCATTGCAGAGAGCAGGAGGCGGATAAACCCAATTTGAATGGGTAGAGGAGAAATCATAGTGCATGACCGCTCGTTGAGGAAGGTCTAGGAAAGCGAAGATGGAAGTAACAACCCCAGCAAATGGCCAATAAGAAAGGTTGTGACGGACGCGGACGCGCTCTATTATAGATGTCAAGGCCGACGAGGTAGGAACCTGAAGACGGATGAACAGTGAGCACATGAGCTACTACTCCCTCCGCAGGGATAGGGGCATCACCCCGTCCTCCACCTACAGGCTCTCCTTCGGAGATAAACGGAACGTTCCCGTGGCAATTCGCAAACCTTCGGTTTGAATGGGATCAAGAAGACGGAGGTAGGACTGGAAAGTCTGCCCATATATGGCACAACCGTAGTCTAGTTTAGCCCGCACCAACATCATGTAAAAGTGGAGCATGGTTTTTCTGTCCACACCCCAAGTCTTGGAGGTGAGGTGCCGTAAGAGATCCAAGGAACGGCGGCAATTAGCTTTGAGGAGAGTAATATGAGGAAGGTGCGTGAGGCGCTCATAGAGCAGCAGACCCAGGAACTTCACCGTCGGCACCACACGGATAGGGGAACCATAAAGGCGTAACAATGGAGGCGATTGGAGTCGACTCCTACGACGAGGATTTTTTGGAAAAGCACGGCTGTAGTTTTCGAAGTGGAATATGTAAAGCCACGCGCAGAACACCAGGAGGAAACACTATCGATGGCGAGCTGATGTTGACGCACCAAGCAAGGAAGTTTAGCTCCAGAGATGTACAGGGTAAGATCGTCAACATAGATGGAGCAGCGCAAAGAGGTCGGGATGGAATCGACAACACCACTGAAACCTATTCCGAAAAGCAAAACGCTCAGTACACTGCCCTGCGGCACCCCTTCGTCCAGGACAAAACGCCTCGACAGAGTGATACAACAACGGACTTGAAAGGAACGATCGGACATCAATAACTGAAGGAAGAGGGGAAGTTGCCCCCTAAGGCCCAAGGAATGGAGGCTCCGCAAAACCCCTAAACTCCACGTGATGTCATACGCCTTTTCGAGGTCAAAGAAAACGGCCAAGGTCATTTTGTTGGAAGCAAATGACTCACGAACGTCGTGATCCAACCGAAGGAGAGAATCCTGGGTAGAGCGATGGCGACGAAAACCAAATTGGTAGTCGGAAAAGGTACGGAGTTGCTCCAATGTGGGAACAAGATGGGAAGCCACCAATCTCTCCATGAGCTTACAGGTATTGCAGGCCAATGAAATATGGCGATGGTTATCGGAAGAAGTAGGATCCTTCCCAGGTTTGGGAATGGGGACAATATATGCAGTAGACCAGACGGGAGGGAAGAACCCCTCCACCCATGTTCTATTGTATAAGCCGAGAAGAAAGGCAGTGGCAGAAGATTGAGCATGCCTGAGCATCTAGAAGGAGATGCCGTCAGGGCCAGGCACTCCATTCCCGCAAAGTTTGAGGGCGTCCCGGAACTCTGCTCCAGTGAACAACCTGTTGTATGGAAGGTATGAACCAGGCGGAACAGAAAATTCCGGAAACCCCTCCCACAGGCGGCCAGAGCGAAAAAGTTCAGGATACCGGGAGCCGCTGGAGCAGGACGCGAAGTGATAACCTAACTTGTTCGCCACGACCCCGGGAGCAGAGATGACATCCGAGGTTTGCCGACCGTAAAGGAGGATAATAGGCGGATCTGCATGGAGTTTCCGTGCAATTTTTATGGACCGATGATACAGGCGTGGAAGAATTAACGGTGGAAGCGAATGTGCGAAAAAAACTGTTTCCGCGTACTCCGATTAATACGCCGGGAGCGGGCCGCAAAAGCTTTAAACAGAATCCAGTTGGAAGGTGTGGGAGTCTGTTTATACAGCTTATACAACTTACGCTTTTCACGATTATCCCGAGCACATTCCTGGTTCCACCAGGGGGTCGTCGATTTCCGGGTCCCGGATGAACGGGGTATATGCTCCGTCGCCGCCTGAAGGATTACTTCCTGAAAGTAAGTGAAGGCATCCGCCGGCGACGGGAGCAGGGTAGTTGCAGGAAAGATGGGAAAGTAAGTGGCCAGATGAAAGAATGTCCAGTCAGCTCTGTCGTATCGCCAGCCAGAATAAGGTGGTTGCTGCGTACCGGAGCTGAAGGATGGTATCACGATTGGGTAGTGGTCACTACCACAGAGGAAAGATGATCTTTCATACCCAAAACAATCGAAAGACGAGATGGAACACAACGAGACGTGTCAGACGTCAACACAGGAAGAAGTGCCAGTATCAAAACGTTCAAAGGTTGGAAGGCCTGTGTTGAGACATCCCAAAGAGAAATCCTGCATAATACCCAATAACCAATCGGCATTGGGGGACGTAACAGAGTCACCCCACAAAGGATGGCGGAGGTTAAAGTCACTGAGGACTAACATGGGCGGTGGGAGACTCGCGAAAAAATCGACGAGGTCTTTCTTGGTGTATTTACAGCTGGGAGTTAGGTACACTAAGCACAGCGTAAGCGGCGTATCAAGATGGATACGAGCCACTACAGCATGCAGCGGAGTGGAGAGGGGAATGGGAGTAAATGGGACAGACTCGTGAAGCAAGATCGCTGCCCCACCTCTGTCGCTGGCTCCACGATTCATGGAAAGAAGGGGTTCCCTGTACCTTGAAGGTTGCAAAAGGGCTCGGCCACGAAGTTGCAACTCCTGTAAACAAACAGCCAATGGCTGATGAGTGACAAGCAATCTCTTCAGTTCTTCGTAATTAGCACAGTATCCGTGGCAGTTCCATTGGATGAAACGTGCCATAAACGGAAAACAATTAATGGTCAGGACGATCCGTGACAATAGTCACGATGTTTTGGGATTTGGCAGTCTTCTCAGAGGATAAAGGCGGATGGTCCCGTGAGTCGTCGGAAGACCCACCACAGTAACCTCAAACCCTGAGAGGAGAGGAAGATCACACAGCAGGGATATGTATGGACCCCCCTGCTTACGAGAGGGGTTCCTGGTCACATCAGGAGAGGGCTCGCCAAAATGGAGCGACAAGTCACACTCCACATTTCAAACATTCCTCCCCTCTGACGCACCCCTACCAGACTTCTTAGCAGTCCGGGAAGAAGGCTGTATCCCTCCAGGAGGTGCCCCAAGAGGCTCGGGAAGATGGAAGAGGAGGACTAGTAGGAAAGGCGTCGGTGGGAGTGATAGGAGACACATTGGAAGACGTGTGTGTGTGTGTGTGGTGTCCGTATTCAAACTCTCGGGAGCAACCAGTGCCCGAGTAGAGTCAGGTGGCCCAGTTAACAGGTCCGAAGTCAAAGGGGCGGAGGGGAAGAGGCAGAGAGGGAAGAAGACTCCTTACCCCTGCGTCCACCAGCAGCCAACCCACCCTCAACACACATCAGGGCGGTGCCACGTCTGCCCGAAGGAAGATTGCGGTCTGGCAAAGTATCAATCGATACCTACTCGGACCTCCTCCTGGAAGGGACCCCAGTGTCAGCACGTGACAATCCCACGGAAGAATAGTCCAAAGAGTCCATCGTGGCATCCAAAAAAGTTTCAGAATCGCTGGAATAATGTAGACGCGAAGCGGGCTTAGGCGGCGAGTAACAAATTATCAGAACGGACAGAGGTGGGACCAGTGTTCCTGGATTGGCCAAGCAGGTTGTCAGAGCGGTGAGCCCGTTTGGGCAACACAGAGACGGGTCCTCCAGTGCAAACGGGTTCCTTTTGTTTCAAGAAGTCCGTGGCCCGATAAGCATGAGAGTACGGATGTCTGGCCTGGGAAAATTCACCTTTGGACGGACTCACGCAACCGTTTCCCCGGCGAAACAGAAGCAGGGCGCTTCCGAGAGATGGTACAGTGCACATGGACGTTTGCCATCGACCTCAGAAGCGGAACCGGTCGCAAAATCAGATATCCCCGTGGGAGCGGCATGGACCTCAACTTTTATTCAACAAGGAGAGGAGCTGAGAGTGGGTCGGGTGTGTCGGCGAAGAACGGCGAGTGGGCCGGCGAACCATGGTGTGAGAGTTGGGAGGACAATTGTCCAGAGCCACAGGAAACACCAAGTCAGGTGATCCGTCAACAGGCACGGAAGGCCGAATGGTCGAACGTGAAAGCGGAACAGGTTCCGGACACAACGCACGGGGGCGATGGGCAACTGTAGAGGTAACCACTGATGAAGTGGTCGTCACCGCAGCATAAGAAAGAGGAAGATGAGCCAGCCTCTCCTTTGCCCGGCGGGTAGCCTCTCGACGGTCATACTTGTGAATGGCGCACTGCTCAAGGATTTCCTTCTTCAAGGCAAAGAAGGGGCAGTGGATAGAGGCCGGGTGTGGGCCCTTGCAGTTAGGAAAACATGAAGGATTTTTGTCACAGTTCGGGTGGAGAGAACTTCCACATGTCGGACATATGGTCTGGGAAGGCCGACAATACTTCTGGGGGTGACCAAATTTATGGCACTTGAAACATCTTCTCGGGAAGGGCACATAGTTCGAACCGAGTGCATGGTAAAACCAAGTTTTAACTTGGATGGAGGGAAAGGCACAGAGAAGGTAAAGGGCAAATTTGATTTGCTCTCTGCGACTGAAACAAAGATAAAACGAAACGGTGAGGAAGAGTGCTGTGGTGTGGTGTGAAATATGTGTATGCTGGAGTGGAGAGGAATAAGAGGGGTAGAGAAGGAGTTGTGATTCTATTGAGTGACCTGTGGCACAGAGCTTTGGTGGATTTTATTTGTGAGAGTGCTGGAAATCTAATTTTTAATTTAAATTTGAAAAGGTCAAGGTGTGTAGTTGTGACATATGATCCATCTAAGGGTGATGCTGAGGAGAGTGCGATTTTATGAGAGAAACTAAATGATATTTTGGATGGGGTGAGTATGAGTTTCAGATTGATTGTGTTGGGCCACCTAAATGGGTGGGATAGGTGATAAAAAAAGGGTAGTATAACAGGTGGCTTTGAGAATGATAGGAAAGTGATTGATTTGTGAGGTGAGGGGTGTGTGTGTAAGTAATACTTTCTTTAAACACAAGAGTATTCATAAACTAGAGTTGGTGTACTTATAGATGGTATCGAAGTGAAAAGTATGATTGATTTTGTGTTGGTGAAGAAGATGATGCTGAAGTATGTGATTATCGGATCATTATGTTGTTTTATGTAAGATTAAGTTAGTGGGGGTTTGGATGGAGAGGAAGGTGATAAGGAAGGAAGTGGGTAGAATTAAGAGTGAGAAGTTAAGTGAACAAGGTAATAAGGATAAGTATTTAAGAGCACTCGCAAGTAAATCAGTTGAATGTGAACAAGATAAAACTGAACAAATCTGGACACAAATGAAGGAAGCCTTTGTTAGTAGTGCAAGAGAAGTATGTGGATGTGAAGTAGGAATCTTAACAGTGAATGGTGGAATGAAGAGGTGATGCAAGCGGTTAAAAGTAAAAAAAAAATGAGTGGTTGAATGTGCTAAAGCAAATGATAAGGTCTCAAAAGAAAGATGTTTGAAATTATATAAGGAGGAAAAAGGAAGACTAAAGGTTGGGTACACAGAAGGAAAAATGAGGTAAATGAACAGTTTGGAAGAAGGATGAATGGGGACTTACAAGGGAATAGGAAGCTCTTCTGGAAGGAAGAACGAAAGGTTAAAAAAGAGAGCAAAGGGAACATTTTGAGAACAATGAATAGGAATGGTACTTTCGTGACTGATGATATCTGCATAATATTAGCAGTAATGAAGAAATAATAGGGAATATATGTGGATTTGATGGTGTACGAAGTAATAGGTAATTTGGGGATGAGGTAATTAGTAGGGAGGAGGTGATAGGTTGAGTGAAAAAAAAGTTATATATATATATATATATATATATATAAGGAATATCATATAATATAAGTGTGTTATATGGTAAATATGCAGGTATAGCGGGAGTTACCGGTGAAACGACTAAGAATGGAGGCGAGACTGTGGTTGACTGGATATGGAAATTGTGAAGCAAAGCGTTTATGGAGGGTATAGTTCCGAAGGAATGGAGGATAACAGTAATAGTAACCTTATATAAGGGCAAAGGGGATATGGGAAACTGTAAAAACTATAGGGGAATTAGTTAATTGAGGGTTGTAGGAAAGATATATGCTGGAATAATGGTTGAAAGAGTGCGTCGAGGGACTGATGAACAAGAACAAAGAGGATTTAGAAGTGGTAGAAGATGCGTAGATCAGATTTTCACTTTCACACAAATGATTTAAGAATAAACTACATTTAGGTTTTATGGACTTGCAACAGGCGCATGACAGAATTAATAAAGAAGCTCAGTGGAAGGTGTCAGTGATATATGGTAGGGTTTTGTATGGAATCAAATGTATAAATGACGATAGTGAAGCGTGTAAAAATTAATAAAGCTGAAAGTGAATGATTTAATATTAATATTGGAGTGAGACAGGGATGTGTTATGTCTCCTTAGTTATTTAATTTGTAATTGGATGGGGGATAAAAAAATTAAAGGTAGGGGAAGGTGTTAGAATGATGGAGAAAGAAAGAGGGTGGAAGGTACCCTGCTTATTGTTCACAGATGATTTGGTTTTGTGCAGCAAATCTGAAGAAAGTTTGAGAGGATTAGTAGAGGGGTTTGACAGGGTGTGTAAAAGGATGGGTTTGAAAGCAAATGTAGATAAGAGTAAAGAGAGTGATGCTGGATGGTGAGCAACTGGAACAAGTATTTGAGTTTGAATATTTAGGATATATGTTGGATGAAATAGTAACGGATGATGCAGAATATAGTAGGAAAGATGTGAATGATAGGAAGGTGGTTGGTTTAATTAAACATTTCTGGATGCAAAGGAACTAAGTCTTGAGTACGCTAGGGTTATGCTTGAGGATATATTGCTACCTGTGTTAATGTATAGTAGTGAAACTATGGTATCGAATAAGAGGTATAGATCTAAGGTACAATCTGCTTAGATGGACAATCTTAGGAGCGTATTATGTGTGAGAATAATTGATAAAGTGAGGAATGAACGCATTAGAAGTTGTGGTGTGAAGAAAGGTATAAATAAGAGAATAAACAAGAGAAGATTGAGATACTTTGGTCTTATGGAAAGGACGAATTATAGTTGGTTGGTTAAATGGATGTATATTGGTGAGTGTGCTGGGAATCAATAGGCTGGGAGACCGAAGAAAAAGTGGATTGAGTCAGTAAAGGAATGCCTGGAGGGGAGAAATTTGAGTTTGGCAGAGGCGAGAAGAAAGGTGCATAATAGGAACGAATGGCAGGGTTTTGTGAGAGGGAATGGTTGTGGGTCACCTGCTCCAAGGGATGAAAACTACATTGATGAGATACCACAGCGAGAATCCATCGCAGTCATGTGAAGCACTAGGGAGGAGTTTTTTCTGTGACTCTCTCTCACTTAAGGGTATAAGGGGATAATATGGGGTGGGGGTGGGCTTTCCTTATGACTTACATCATGTTCTTTTACTGACTTTTCTATTTCCGGTGTATGTTGTGCACCTCACCCCAAACTGAGGAAAGGAGGAAAGATATAATAATTATAATAAAGAAAAGTAATGTTCCCTATAATCTTAATCATTGTTTCTAACTTGAGTAAAAAGCAGGGTTCGTGCGTGATTTTTTTGATTTTTTAAAAAAATCAAAAAATCAATGATTTTTTTGATTTTTTAGGCACAAATTGCCTTTTAAATTATTATTTTTATAAAATTAGTAAATGATCCTAATTATTACCTTATTAATAATAAGTTTAGTAAATATATATAATTATTATTTAGTTTAATGAAGTTATTTAAATTATATATATATACTGTATAATATCTGAATAATCTAATTTTATTTATTTCTTTATTGAAAATGATTTGAAACTCCATTGATAAATTTGCTTTTTATATAGATGAAATATACTGGTACTTATCATTAATCAGGTGATAACAAGGAATAATTATTAATTTAGAAAAAAAAAATTTTTGCCTAAATCAAAAAAATCATGATTTTTTCATAAAAATTCAATTGATTTAATCAACAGAAAAAGTAATGAGAAATCAATTAAAATACCTTCACATGTTGAGGGTTTGATTTCTTATCAATCATTTCAGATTTTATGACATCATTGATAACCTGCTCTTCATCTACCATGGATTCCTTCTTTATTTCTCTCAACTCTGACTTTATAGATACCGTTTCATCTAATTCTTCAATTTTAA
>JABUQX010148471.1:0-11033 GCA_015478945.1 Trachelipus rathkii | reverse complement strand
GGTTGGTGTCAGACAAGTTTGAAGTGATGACCTTGAAATTATTTTTTGAAATTTTGAAATTCAAGTTGAATATTTGATGTTACCAATTTTTTTTATTGAATTTCGAAGGCAAATGATTATATCTTTTGACCACACTTTATTCTAGAACTTTCGTGAAAAAATTATTGAATTATATTAAAAAATAAAGTTGTTATATGGTTTTCAGTTGAAACAATAAAAATTCAGAACTTGCCCTTCCCCCCCCCCTTAAATCCCAAACAATTTAGTCTATTGAAATGAAATAAACAGAAATACATAGAGTAATAGTTCCTTTTTAAATAAAAAATACTCATTTCACGATTGATAGAAACTGTAATTTCGAGTACAGGGTCCCCTTAATATAAAGACAGAATGTAAAATTTTAAGAGTTCTACAATGAAGATACCTTAATTGGGTGCCTAAATTATCCTAGGAGTCGAAATAATGATATGAAACTGATCTGAAACGAATTCTAATTTTTACAACTTTAGATCACTTTGTTATAACACTTATGACGATATACCTAAGGTAGTTTTCGTTTTTGCTATAATAAAAAGGCAGAATGAAAAATTCTAGAAGTGAGATACCTTAAACGAGTGCCTATATTACCATAAAAGTCGTAATTAAGACATGAAACTGATCTTTAAAAATTTTAATTTTTGCAACTTGAGGTAAGTTTGTTATAACACACATGACGATATACCAAAGGTAATCTTCGATTTCGCTTTAATGTAAAGAAATAATGTAAATTTTCTAGAGTATTACAAATAAACTGGTGCCTTATTTACCCTAAGAATTGATATTATGACATGAATTTGACCAGAAACGAATTCTAATTTTTAAAACTTTAGGTAACCATGTAATAACACATTTGAGATATACCTTTCTATTCCCATTATAGTTGGCGGAAATTTAAGAATTTTGTCTTTTTTTAGGGGATGTTGAAATTTTTTTCAGCCCGAACCAAATATTGGACCATACCTTTAAAACGAATTCTAACTTTTACCTATTTAGGTAAGTTTGTTAAAACACATATGATGATATACCTAAGGTAATCTTCGCTTTTGCTTTAATATAAAAGCAGATGTAAAATTTTTAGCGTTACACAAAGGAGATACCTTAACCGGGTACCGTAATTACCCCGGAAGTCGAAGTTATGACATGAAACTGATCTAAAACGAATTATAATTTTTAAAATTTCAGGTAAGCCTGTTATAACACTTATGACGATATACCTAAGGTATTTTTCGCTTTCGTTTTAATATAAAGACAGAATGAAAAATTCTAGAAGGGAGATACCTTAAACGAGTGCCCATATTACCATAGCAGTCGTAATTATGACATGAAACAGGTCTAAAAAATTCTAATTTTACAACTTGAGGTAAGTTTGTTATAACTTATATGACGATTTTCCAAAGGTAGTCTTCGCTTTTGCTTTAAAATGAAAACTGAATGGAAAATGTTTAGAGTTTTACAAAGGAGATATCTTAAATGGGTGTCTAAATTAAAATAAGCGTAAAAATTATGATATGAAACTGATCTAAAACGCTATCTAATTTTTACAACGTTAAATGTCTGTTATAACACATATGAAGATATACCTAAGGTAATCTTCGATATCACTTTAATATAAAAAAGAATTTAAATTTTCTAGAGTATTACAAATGAGATACCATAAACGGGTGCCTTATTTACCTTAGGAATCAATATTATGACATGAAATCGATCTGAAACGAATTCTAATTTTTACAACTTTAGGTAACCTTGAAATAACACATCTGAGGATATTCCTTTTTTACTCCATAATAATTGGCTTAAATTTAAGAATTTAGACTTTTTTTTAGTGGTGGTTGATGCTGTGCTCAGCCCAAACCAAATATTGAACCATACCCTTAAAACGAACTTTAATTTTTACCTATTTAGGCAAGTTTGTTATATAACACATATGATGATATACCTAAGGTAATCTTCACTTTCGCTTTAATATAAAGGTATATGTAAAATGTTTAGCGTTCTATAAAGGAGATACCTTAAACGGGTGCCTTAATTACCTTAGGACTCGAAGTTATGACGTGAAAGAGATCTAAAACGAATTATAATTTTTACAACTTTAGGTAAGCTTTTTATAACACATACTGTATAACGATATACCTAAGCTAGTCTTTACTTTCGCTTTAAGATAAAGATTGGAGGTAAAAATTTTAGAGTTGTGCAAAGGAGATACTTTAAACGGGTACCTAAATAACCCTAGGTGTCGAAATTATGACACGAAATTGATATAAAACAAATTTTAATATATACAACTTTAGGCAAGTTTGTTATAGCACATATGAAGACATACCTAAGATAGTATTCGCCTCGCTTTAATACTAAAACAGAATGTTATATTTTCAGATTTCTTCATAGGAGATACCTTAAACTGGAACCTTAATTACCTAAGATTCCAATTTATGGCACAAAACTGATCTGAAACTAATTCAAGTTTTTACAACTTGTAGTAGGTTTGTTATAGCACATTTAACGTTATACCTAAATTAGTTTTCACTTTCGCTTTTAAATAAAGACAGAATGGGAAATTTTAAGTAAGTTCTACAAATAAAACACTTTAAAAGGGTGCCTAAATTACCCTAGGCGTCGAAATTATGAAATAAAACTAACCTAAAACGAATTATAATATTTTCAACTTTAGGTAAGCTTGTTATAGCACATTTGACGACATACCTAAGGTATAATTCGATTTCGCTTTAATATAAGGAATGAATGCACAATTGGTAGAGTTTTACAAAAAAGTAACCTTAAACGGGTGCATAAATTACCCTAATAGTAGAAATTATGACGTGAAACTGATATAAAACGAATTCTAATTTTCACAACTTTAGGCAAGTTTCTTATGACACATAGTAAACTTTTAGATTTCCTCATAGGAGATACCTAATACGGGTTCCTATATTAATTAAGATTTGAAATTAACACGAAACTGATTTAAAACTAATTCTATTTTTTTAACTTTATATTACTTTGTTTTAACACATTTATGACGATACATATAAGGTAATCTTATCTTTCGCTTTAATATAAAGACAGAATATAAAATTTTTAAAGTTGTACAAAGGAGAAACTTAACATGGGTGACTAAATTATCCTAGGAGTCGAAATTATGACATTTAACTGAAAAAAGATTTCTAATTTTCACAACTTTAGGCAGGTTTCTGACAACATATAAGACGATATACCTAAGATAGTTTTCGCTCTCACTTTAATATAAGGACAAATGTAAAATTTTTAGAGTTCTTTAAAGAATGTATCTCAAACGTTACCTAAATTATCTAAGATTCGGAATTGATATGAAACTGATTTGAAACAATTCTATTTTCTAAACTTTATTTTAGTTTGTTATAACACATAGTATGTTATATATAATGCAATCTTCGCTTTCGCTTTAATATAAAAACAAAATATTAAATTTTTAGAGTTCTACATAGGAGATACCTTAAACCGGTACCTAAATTACCTTAGAAATGGAATTTATGATATGAAACTGATTTAAAATAAATTTTAATTTTTACAACTTTTGGTTAGTTTGTTATAACACATATGACGATATACCTAAGGTAATCTTCGCTTTCAATTTAATATATAAATAAAATGCAAAATTATTACAACTCTATAAAGGAGAACCTTAAAGTGGTGCCTTTATTACACTAGCAGTTGAAATTATGAAAGGAAACTGATCTAAAACGAATTCTAATTTTTACAACTTTAAAGTTTGTTATAACATATATGATGATATACCTTAGGTAGTCTTCGCCTTCGCTTAAATATAAAAATAAAATGTAAAATTTTTAGATATCTACAAAGGAGATACCTTAAATGGGTGCCTAAAATACCCTAGGAGTATAAATTATGATATGAAACTAATCTACCACGAATTCTAATTTTTCTTACTTTAGGTAAGTTGGTTTTAACACATATAACGATATACCTAAGGTAGTCTCCGATTTCGCTTTATTATAAAGAAATAAAGTAAAATTTCTAGAGATCTAAAGAGGAGAAGACTTAAATGGGTACCTAAATTACCATAAGAGTCGAAATTATGACATTTAAATGAATTAAAACGAATTCTAATTTTTAAAATTTTAGCAAAGTTTTTTATAATATATGACGCTATACCTAAGGTAATCTTTGCTTTCGCTTTAATATAAAGGAATAATGTAAAATTTTATAAGGTTTACAAAACAAATAACTTAAACTGGTGCCCTTACTAAACTAGAAGTTGAAATTATGAAATGAAATGATCTAAAACAAATTCTAATTTTTACAAATTTAGGTAAGCTTGTAATAACACATATGACGATATAAGTTATGCATTCATCGCTATCTCTTTAATATAAAGAATCAATTTAAAATTTTTATAGTTCTACAAAGGAGATATTTTAAATGGGTGCCTAAATTAACCTAGGCGTCGAAATAATGACATGAAACTGATCTATTTCATATTGAATTCTAATTTTAACAACTTTATGTAAATTTGTTATAGCACATATGACGATATACCAAAGGTAATCTTCGCTATAGATTTAATTTTTATAGTTCTATAAAGGAGACACTTTAAACGGGTACATAAATTCTCCTTTGTGTCAAAGCTATGACATGAAACGGATTTAAAACAAATTCTTATTATTTAGAAATTTAGGTAAGTTTGTTAAAACACATAAGAAGATATATCCAAGGTAGTCTTAGCTTTTGCTTTAATATAAAGACATAAAGTAAAATTTTTAGAGTTCTACAAAAAAATACTTTAAATGGGTGATAATATTACCTAAGGTGTCAAAATTTTGATATGAAACAGATTTAAAACAAATTCTAATTTTTACTTCTTTAGGTTAGTTTTTTATAACACATATGAAGGTATACCTAAGGTAATCTTCGCTTCCGTTTTAATATGAATACAGAATGTAAAATTTTTAGAGATCTTCAAAGGAAGAACCTTAAACGGATGCTTAAATTGACTTTGAAATAGAAATTATGACACAAAGCTAATCTAAAACGAATTCTAATATATACAACTTTAGGAAAGTTTGTTGTAACACATATGACGATATACTTAAGATGATCTTCGCTTTCCCTTTATTATAAAGACAGAATGCATAACTTTTAGAGTTATACAAAGAATACACCTTAAATGAGTGCCTTTATTACCGCGAGAGTCGAAATTATGATATGAAGCTGGTCTAAAATAAATTGTAATTTTTACAACTTTAGATTAATTTGTTATAACACATATGACGATATACCTAAAGTAGTTTTGGCTTTCGCTTTAATACAAAGAATGAAAGTAAAATTTTTAGAGTTCTACAAAGGAATTACTTTAAACGGGTTCAAAATTTACCCTAGGAGTTGAAATTATGACATGAAACTGATTTTAAAGGAGTTCTAATTTTTACAACTTTGGGTTAGTTTGATATAAAATATATGACGATATACCTAAAGTAATTTTCGCTTTCTCTTTAATAGATAAAAAGTAAAATTTTTAAAGTTCTACAAAGGAGATATCTTAGACGGGTGCTTTAATTACCCTAGGTGTCAAAATTATGATATGAAACTACTCTAAACGAATTCTAATTTTTACAACTTTAGACAAGTTTGTTACACATTTGATGATATACCTAAGGTAGTCTTCGCATTCGTTTTAATATAAAAGCAGAATGCAAAACTTTTAAAGTTCTACAAAATAGATACATTAATCGGTATCTAAAATGCCCTATGATTAGAAATTATGACATGAAGCTGATTTAAATCGAATTTTAATTATTTCAACACTAGGATAGTTTGTTATTACACATATGACGATATTCCTAAGTTAGTTTTCGTTTTCACTTTAATTAACATAAAGAAATACAGTTAATTTTTTAGAATTCTACAAAGGAGATACCATAAACGGGTGAATAAATTTCCCTAGGAGTTGAAATTATGATATGAAACTGATTTAAAACGAATTCTAATTTTTACAACTTTAGGTTAGTTTTTTATAACTTTCATTCACGATATACCTAAGCTATTCTTCGCTTTCGTTTTAATATAAAGACTAAGGTAAAGTTTTTATAGTTCTACAATTGAGATACTTTAATCGGGTGCCTAAAATACCCTTGGAGTAGAAAGTATGATATGAAGCTGATCTAAAACTATTTCTAGTTTTTACACTTTAGGTAAGTTTGTTATAACACATATAACGATATACCTGAGGTAATCTTCGCTTTCGCTTTAATATAATGATAGAATATAAAATTTTCAGAGTTCTACAGAAGAGATACTTTAAACGGGTGCCTAAGTTACCCTAGGAATGGAAATTATGATATGAAATTTATTTAAAATGAATTCTAATTTTAACAACTTTAGGTTAGTTTGTTATAACACATATGGCGATGCACCTAAGAAAATCTACGCTTTCATTTTAATATAAAAAAAAGAATATAAAGTTTTTAGAGTTCTACAAAGAAGATATTTTAAACGTTTAAACTGGTCCCTAAATTGAAACAGAAGTGGAAAATATGACATGAACTGATTTAAAACGAATTCTAATTTTAACAACTATATCTAAGCAATATTTGGTTCACCCTGAGCCCAATTAACATAAAATTTGGAATTTTCAGCTGATTTTGATTATATCAACACCAAACTTTAGCTTTTTTTGAGCTCTTAAACTTCATCTTAAAATGTTTTTCTGTGTCTGTAGTCATTCTTTCAGAATTTTCAATTTTTCAAATCCCATGTTTTTGACATTTTTACTATCATCTTGCAGAATTTACTATCAATTTTTTTTCGAAATGACTTAAAACTTGAAATTTGCCTAAATAGGTCCATTACTTACAAAAATCACGTTATACCTTTTTAATTTTCTAAATTCGCTAAATCTCAGTAATGTCCAATTTCAAAACACACTATTTTTTTCTGAAATGAAAAATTGCGATAATATTTTTTCCTGTTCCTGCGAAGTGGATGAAATTTTAAGGGCATATGCAGTCGGGGGAGATGCACATTTTTTACTTACATAGTTTCTTTGTATATACAGTAGTTTTGGATTTGTTCCTGGAACAAATTTTCCCCAACATATCTTTGGGAAATTTTTTGTACTTTCTCTTTTAACCACACAAAAACATTATCTAAATAAAAAAGATGTATTGTAACCTATTTTACAAGTCCTGAAAATTTGATGTTCATCGGGTAGGTAGAAAAAAAAATACCAATATTTCACTTTTCCAAAATTTGAATAGGTAAACTTCTTATAACACATAGGACGATATATATATATATATATATAAGGAGGTACTTTAAACGAGTATCTATATTACCTTAAGAGTCGAAATTATGATATTCATCTGATTTAAACAAATTCTAATTTTCACAACATTAGATAAGTTTGCAATAACACATGTGACGATAAATCTAGGGTAGTCTTCACTCTCGGTTTAATTTAAAAACAGAATGTGAAATGTAAGATACTTTAAACGGGTATCTAACTTACCTAAGATTCGAAAATACGACAGGAAGTTAATCTAAAACAAATTCAAATATTTACAACTTTTGGTAAGTTTGTTATAAGAAATATAACAAAATGCCTAAGCTTTTCTTCGCTTTTGTATTAAAATAAAGACATTGTCAAATATTTAGAGTTATACGAAGGAAATACGTTAAATAGGTGCCTAAATTATCTTAGGAATCGAAATTATGACATGAAACTGACCTAAAACGAGTTCTTATTTTTACAACTTTAGATCAGTTTGTTATAACACTTATGACGACATACCTAAAGTAGTTTTCGCTTTTGCTTTAATATAAGGACAGAATAAAAATTCTAGAGTGTAGATACCTTAAACGAGTGCCTCAATTACCCTAAAAGTTAAATTTATGACATGAAACTGATCTATAAAGAATTCTAATTTTTAGAACTTGAGGTAATTTTGTTATAGCAAATACGACGATATACCAATGGTAGTCTTCGCTTTCCCTTTAAACTGAAAACACAATGGGAAATTTTAAGAGTTCTACAAAGGAGATATCTTAAACGAGTGCCTAAATTACAATAGGCATCGAAATTATTATGTGAAACTGAGCTAAAACGAATTCAACTTTATACAACTTTAGATGTTTGATATAACACATATAACGATGTACCTAACTTAATCTTCGCTTTCGCTTTAAATATAAAGAGAGTATGTAAGATTTTTAGAGTTTTACAAATGATATACCATAAACGGGTGCCTTAGTTACCCTAGCAATCGATATTATGGCATGATATTGATCTGAAACTAATTCTAATTATAAAACTTTGTATAACCTTTTTATGACACATGTGACGATATACCTTTGTTTCCCAAAAAAAATTGGCTGAAATTTTAAAAAAATTATGTATTTTTTTAAGGAGGGGTTGAAATTGGGCACAGCCTAACCAAATATTAGACCATGTCCTTTTTATAAATTTAGGCAAGTTTGTATTAACACATATGATGATATACCTAAGATAATCTTCGCTTTCGCTTAAATATAAGGAAATAATATAAAATTTTTAGTTCTTCAAAGGAGATACCTCAAACGGGTGCCTTAATTACCCTAGGAGTCGAAGTTATGATATGAAACTGATTTAAAACGAATTATAATTTTAACAACTTTAGCTAAGCTTGTTATAACACATATCATGATATAACTAAGGTATTTTTTACTTTCGCTTTAATATAGAGAATGAATGTACAAATTTTCTACAAATAACATACTTTAAAAGAGTGCCTAAATAACCCTAGTGGTCGAAATTATTATACGAAACTGATCTAAAACGAATTGTAATTTTTACAAGTTTAGGCCAGTTTGCTATAGCAAAAAACACGATACACCCAAAGTAGTATGCACTCTCGCTTTAATATAAAAACAGAATGTAAGATTTTTTGACTTCTTCATAGGAAATACCTTAAACGTGTACCTAAATTAAATTGCATAAGATTCCAAATTATGACATGAAACTGATGTAAAACGAATTCTAGTTTTACAACTTGAGGTAAGTTTGTTATAACAAATATGACAATATTCCTAAGGTAGTCTTCACTTTTACTTTTATATAAAGACAGAATGTTAAATTTTTTTTATACAATTTAGACACCTTAAAGAGGGGCCTAAATTACCCTAGGCCTCAAAATTATGATATAAAAATGATCTAAAACGAAATCTAATATTTTCAACTTTAGGTAAGCTTGTTGTAATAAATATGACGATTTATCTAAGGTACGCTTTTCTTTCGCTCAAATATTAGCAAGGAATATAAATTTTTCAAAGTTCTACAAAGGAGATACCTTAAACGGTGATTAACTTACCCTAGGAGTGGAAATTATGATATGAAGCTGATTTAAAATGAATTCTATTTTTTACAGTTTTAGGTTAGTTTGTTATAAACATATGAAGATATGCCTAAGGTCATCTACGCTTTCGCTTTGATATAAAGACAGAATATGAAATTTTTAGAGCTCTACAAAGGAGTTACTGTAAAAAGGTGCCTAAATTAACCTAGGAGTCGAAAATATGTAATGAAACAGATCTAAAACGAATCCTTATAATTACAACTTTAGGTAAGATTGTTTGAACAGATAGGACGATATACCTAAGGTAGTCTTTGCTTTCGCTTTAACATAAAGTAAGAAGGCAAAATTTTTAGAGTACTACAAAGGAGGAATCGAATTTATACAATTTTACCAAGTTTATTTTAACACATATGACGATATACACAAGCTAATCTTCTCTGTCGCTTTAAAATAAAGACAGAATGTAAAATTTTTAGAGTTCTGCAAAGGAGAAAACTTAAACTGGTACCTAAATTAATTTAAGGGTAGAAATTAAGACATGAAACTAATCTAAAACGAATTCTAAATTTTATAACTTTAGTTAAGTTTGAAATAGCACATCACGATATACCTAGGGTAATATTCGTTTTCGCTTTAATATCGTCAGAATGTAAGTTTTTTAAAGTCCTTCAAAGAATATACTATAAACTGGTGCTTAAATAACCATAGGTGTAGAAATTATGACATGAAACTGATCTGAAGTGAATTCTAATTTTTACAGCTTTTGGCAAGTTTGTCATAACATGTACGACGATATACGTAAGGTAGTCTTCGCTTTCACTTTAATGTAAACACAGAATGTTAAATGCTTAGAGTACTACAAAGGAGATAACTTAAAAAGGTGCCTAAATTGTCCTAGGGTTCGAAATTATAAAATGAAATTGATTTTAACAATTTTAGGTTATGTTTTTGTAACTTATAGGTAAATATACCTAAGGTATTCTTCGCTTTCGTTTTAGTAAAAAGAGAGTATGTAAAATTTTTAGAATTCTAAAAAGGAGTTAAATTAAAAGGGGGCCTTAATTACCATAGGAGTCTAAATTATGATATGGAATTGATGAAAAAAGAATTCTAATTTTTCAACTTTTGTTAAACTTGTTGTAACATATATAACAGTTCCTAAGGTACTTATCTCTTCCGTTTTAATATAAAGAATGAATGTAAAAATTTTAGGGCTGTTCAAAGTAGTTACTATAAACGGGTGAATACGTTACCCTAGAAATTGAATTTTTTTTTACATGAAACTAATTTTAAACGAATTCTAATTTTTATAACTAGGTTATTTTTTAAAACATAATCCGATATACCCAAAGTAATTTTTGCTTCTTTTAAAATGTAAAGACCGACTATAAAATTTTTAGAGGTCTACAAAGGAGATACCCTTAACCCATTAATGCCCGAAATTAAAAAAGTTTAAATTTTTTTTTAAAAATTTAAATATATAGTCTATTTTAGTCCTAGATATACCAATTTCCAAGAATTTTAAAAAAATTCCGTCTCTTTCATAGATTTTTCGGCCGTTTCTTTTTAGACACAGTGGGCATTAACGTTTGCAAAAAATTGAAAATTTACGGATAATGATTTTTTTGCTAAAGTTTTATTATTTTATATATATATATATATATATATATA
>JABUQX010148470.1:0-11024 GCA_015478945.1 Trachelipus rathkii | reverse complement strand
TTTTTGATGATTTTGATTTGCTTATGGCAACAGCCCTGCATCTTCACTTCAAACTCGGAGTGGTACGTAGGCTAAATGAGGGGAAGTACCAAGTTGCCAAGAACAGGATACTGAAGAAAATAAAGTGTAACATTGCATCGAATCTTACTCGTCCACATTATATTGATAACGTCCTTCTTTTTGAATGAGCCACTAATTGTTATCGTTTCCTTTTATTTTTAGTTAGTTCCTGTACCTTAATTAGCTCAATCTTTTCGTATTTTTTTACCTTCGAGGCAAGAGTTCGTCGGAGAGGCTATCAGAACTGTGGTAGTGGTAGAAAAGACAAAGGTTTTACTAAGACACGTTCGTAAGTTTTCTTGTTCTATCTCTCCCTCTGTCACTCTCCCCGCCATCTTTGTTTCCCTCTCGCCAAATCACTCTCCTGTCTCCCTCCCTCTGTCTCCAACTCCCCCTCTTACCCCCTCTGTCTCCCTCCCTCCCTTTGTCTGTCTTCCTCTCTCCCTCCCTCTGTATCTGTGTCTCTCCCCATTCCTCCCTCATCCCCCTCTGTCTATCTCTCCATACATCTTCCTGTCTATTTCCCCCTCTGTCTCTCCCTATCTCCATTCTCTCTCTCCCTCTATCTGTCTCACTATCTCTTTCTCCTGTCTCCCTTCCTCTTCCCTCCCTCAGTCTGTCTATCTCCCTCCCTCCCTCTGTCTCCTTTCTTTTCTCTTTCATTCTTCCTCCCTCTCCCCTCCCCTCTCTCCTTCCCCTATCTCCCTCCCTCTTGTCTCGCTATCTCTCCCAATTTCTCTCCCTCCGTCTGTCTTTTTCCCTCCCTCTTTCTTACTCCATCTGTCTCCCTCTCTTTATCCTATCTCTCCCTCCCTATGTATTTTTCTCTCCCTCCCTTGGTCTCTTCCTTCCTCTACCCCCTCCTTTCTCTCCCTCTGTCTCTCTCCTTGTCTCCCTCCCTCTTTCTCTCATTATAAGTCTCTACCTCCCTCTCTCTCCCTCCCTCTCATCCCCCTCTGCCTATCTCTTTTTTTTCTCTTTCTATCTTTATCCATCCCTCCTGTTACTTTCTCCCTCTTTCTTTCCATCTGTCTTCCTATCTCCCTGTTTCTTTCTCTCCCTTCTGTCTCTCTCTCTCTCCCTCCCTTCCTCTGTCTCTTTGTTTCTCCCTCTTGTATCCCTGCCTTTCTCTTCCTTCCTTTGTCTATCTCTCCCTCCCCTTCTGTCTGTCTCCCTCTCTCTTTCTCTTCCTCCCCTTTCCCTCCCTCTGTCTATACTTAACTCTCTCTCTTCTCCTGTCCTCCTTGTCTCGCTATCTCTCTCCCCCGCCTCTGTATCTCCCTGCCTTTATCTCTATCCTACTTTCACTCTCTGTCTCTGTCTCCCTCCTTTCTCCTTCCCTCTTTCTCCCTCCCTATGTCTGTCTTTCCCTCCCTCTTCTTTGTCTCTGTCTCTCTCACTATCACCCCTCCCGCCTTCTCTGTCTCCCTCTCTCTCTGTATCTATCTCCGTTCTTTTGTCTCTTTCCCTACCTCTCTCCCTCTGTATCTATCTTCCATTCCCTCTTTCATTATCTCCCCTCCCTGTCTCTCCCTCTCTTTCCCTCTGTTTCTCTTCCTCCCTCATTCTCTGTCTCTATCTTACTCACTCCCTCCCTCCCCTAATATCTTTCCCTCACTTCTGTCTCGCTCTTCCTCCCTCCCTCTTTTTCTGTGTTTTTCTCCCTCCCTCTGTCTCTCTCCCCATCTTCACTTTCTATATGTCACTCTCTTCATCCATCTTTATCTCCCTTCCTCCTACCCTGTCTCTCCCACTGTCATCCTCCCTCTCTTTCTCTCTCTGTCTTTCCCTCCCTTTGTTTATCTCCCTTCCTCTTTCTCCATCTCTCTCATTGTCTTCCTCTCTTTATTCTTTTATCTCTTCCTCCCTCCCTCTGTCATTTTTTCTCTTTCCTTCTGTCTCTCTCCCTTCCGTCTACCTCCCTCTCTATCTCTTCCCTCTATCTCTTTTTGTCTCTTCCTCCTCCCACCTCTCACTCCCTGTCTGACCCTGCCTCTCTTCACACCCTATCTATCTCTCCCTCTTTCTGTCTCCCTCCCTCCCCCTCATTCCCAGTCTCTACCTCCCTATCTCCCTCATTCTGTCTCGCCATCTTTCTATCACCTCCCTCCCTCATCCCATTGTCTATCCCTCTTCCTCCCTTCCTCATCCCTTCTGTCTATCTCTCTTCCTCGCTTTTTCTATGTCTCCATCTCCCTCCCTCACTGTCTTTCCCCCTCTGACTCCCTCCCTCATTCTATCTGTCTCTCCCCTCTCAATGTATCTTTCTCTCCCTCCATCTGTCCCTCCCTCTGTATCTCTCTCCCCTCCTTTGTCTCTCTATCTCCCTCCCTCTGTCTGTCTATATCCCTTCCTATGTCTCCTGCCTCCCTCTTGTCTCTCTCCCTTTCTTACTCTGTCTCCCTCTCCTTATCCTTCTCTCTTTGTTTCTCTTTCCTTCTGTCTCTTCATCCCCCTTTATCCCTCTCCCTCTTTATCCCTCTCCCTCCCTCTGTCTTTGATTCTCTTTCCTTCTGTCTCTCTCTGTGTTTATCTCCTTCCTTCCCTCTATCTCCCTCCGTCTCTATCCCTCTCCCTCCCAGTGTCTTTCTGTATCTCTGTCAATCTTTCGCTGTCTCCTTCCCTCTTTCTCTTCCTCCCTCCCTGTCTCCATATCTTCCTTTATATCCCTCTATCACTACCTCTCCCTCTGTCTCCCCTCCCTGTTTCACTATCTCCCTCTCTTTCCCTTCCTTCCTCTGTCTGTCTCCCCCTTTCTCGCTCTCTCACTTCCTCTGTCTCACTCTTCCTCCCTCTGTCTCTCCCTCTTTTTCTATCTTTCTCTCTCCTACTCTCCCTCCATTTCTCTCTCCCCTCCCTATCTGTTTCTCTCTTTCTCCATCTCCCTCTCTCTCACTTTCTCTCTTTGTCTCCGTCCCTGTCTCTTTCCTTCTACTTTCTCTATAACCCCTCCCTGTCTCGCTCTCCCTCTGTATCTTTCTCTCTGATTTTTTCCCTCTCTTTGTCTCTCTCCCCCTCCCTATTTCTCTTCCTCTATCTCTCTTCCTTTCTTTTGTTTCTTTCTATCTCTCACTCTCCCTTTCTCCCTTCCTCGTTCTCTCCTTCTCTTTCCCTCCCCTGTATCTCTCCCCCTTCCTCTATCTCTCCCTCCATCCTTCTGTATCCCTTCCTTTGTTTCTCCCTCTCTTTACCCTTCTATCTCTCCCACCCTCTCGGTCTCTCTCTTCTCTTCCTGCTTCCCTCTGTATCTCTTCCTGCCTCCCTTTGTCTCCCCTCTGTTTCTCCCTCCATCTTCCTTTGTCTATCTCTCTCCTACTCCCTAACTGTCTATCTTTCTCCCTCACTCCCTCTGTTCCCCTCCCTGTATCCCTCATTCTCTCACCTCCACCGTCTTTCTCTCCCTTCCTCTGTCTCCCTCTTTCTCCTCTCTCTTCCTTCCTCTGTCTTTCTCTTTGTTTCTCTCTCCCTCTGCCTCCCCTATATTTGTTTCTCTCTCCCTCTGTCTATCTCTCTTTCCCTCTTTCTGTCTTTCTCACTCTTTATCCTTTTATCTCTTACCTTCTGTTTCTCCTTTCCTCCTCCTATACCTTTCCTTCTGTCCCTGCCCCTCTCTTTCTCCCTCTCTCTCCCTCCCTTTCTCTCTACCATCTCTTCCTCTCTCCTTCCCCCTTTCTCCCTCTGTCTGTATCCCTCTTTCTTTTCCTCTATCTGTCTCCTCCTCCTCCCCGTCTCTCTCCCCCTTTGTCTATCTTTCTCCCTTTCTCTTTATCTCTCCCTCCCATTTTCTCTCTTTTTGTCTATTTCTTTTCCTTTATCCCTCACTCTCTCCCTTCATCTTTCTCCCTCTGACACTCCCTTTCTCCCTCTGTCTCCATCTTTCTCTCTCTCCCCTCCCTGTTTTTCTCTTTCCCTATCTGTCTGTCTCTCTCTCTCCCCCATTTTCCCTCTGTCAATCTACCTTCCTCTTTCTCACTCCTCCCTCTGTCTTTCTCCCTCCCTGTATCTTTTCTCACTCCTCCCTCCCTCCCTCTTTTCTTCCCTTCCTCTGTCTATCTCCCTCTCGCTCTCCCTTCCTCCTGTCTCTCCCTCTTTTTCCTTCCCTTCCTGTTTCTGTCTGTCTCTCTATCTCTCTGTCTTTCTCCCCTGTCTCCCCTCGCTGTATTTTTCTGCCTCCCTCTTTCCCGTTGTGTCTTCCCCCTGTCTCTTTCCCTCAATCTTCCTAATACTCCTCTGTCTCATCATCTCCCTCTTTCCCTCCCACCCTCTATCCCTCCATTCCTTTTTCTATCTCTCACTGTCTCCCTCTCCCCTCCCTTTCTCACTTTCTCTCTATCCTTCACTCCCTTTCTCTTTCTCACTCTATCTCTCTCCATGTATCTCTCACTTTGTCTATCTCCGTTCCTCTGTCTGTTCCTCATTGTGCCCTCCCTCCTATCTTTCTCTCTCACTCTTCCTCCCTCTGTCCCACTCTCTCCCTCTTTTTCTATCTTTCTCTCTCTTATTCTCCCTCCATTATGTCTTTCTCCGTGTCTCCCTCTTTATCCTTCTATCTCTCCCTTCCTCTGTTTTGCTTCCTCCCCATCTCCTACTTCTTCCTCCCTCTTTCTCTTCCCTGTCTCCCTCCCTATGTTTCTCTCTTCCTCATTCTGTCTTTTCTCCCTCCCTCCCTTTTTCTCTCGCATTCCGTCCCTCTGCCTCCGTCTCTTTCTCCCTCCATCTCCATCCCTCTCTTTTCTTCTGTCTCCCTCCCTCTATCTTTCTCTTTCTCCCTCTGTCTATCTCCTCCTTTTGTCTCCTTCCCTCTTTCTTCCACTCTCTATCTCCCTCTGTCTGTGTCTCTCTCCGTCTGTCTTTCTCCCCGTCTCCTTATTCTTCTATGTCCCTCTTTCTCTTTCATTCTGTCTCTCTACCCACCTCTCTCCTACCCCCGGTCTCTTCCTCCCTCCCTTTGTCTCGCTATCTCTCTCCCCCCCATCTGACTCCTCTCTCTCACTAATTCCCGGTCTCCCTCTTTGTCTCATTCCCTCTGTCATCTCCTTCCCTATCTAACTTTCTCT
Organism: Trachelipus rathkii; assembly: GCA_015478945.1. Taxonomy (NCBI): domain Eukaryota; kingdom Metazoa; phylum Arthropoda; class Malacostraca; order Isopoda; family Trachelipodidae; genus Trachelipus; species Trachelipus rathkii. The sequence continues at coordinate 5,907 of JABUQX010148470.1, read as the reverse complement.
CTTCCTCCCTCTGTCTATCTCACTCTTCCTCCCTCCTTATCTCCCACACTCCCATCTCTCTCCCTGTTTCTTTTTCTGTCTCTCTTCCTGTCTATCATTCTCTCTCTGTCTTTCTCTCTTTTCCTCTGTCTCCCTCTCCCTTCCTTTGTCTCCCTCCCTGTTTCTCTTATCTTTCTCTCCCCTGTCTCCCTCTTTCTTTTTCCTCTGTCTCTTCCTCTCCCTTCCTCTTTTTCATTCCGTCTCCCTCCCTATGTTTCTCAACCTCCCTGTCCCTGTCTCCCTTCTTTTTCATTCTGTTCCCTCCCTCCCTATGTTTCTCAACCTCCCTGTCTCCATCTTTGTCCCTCTCTCCCTCCTTCCATCTGTCATTCTCTGTGTCTCCTACCCTGTCTTTCCTGGTCTCCCTCTGTCAATATGTCTCTCCCTTCCTGTCTCCATCTCCCCCTTTCCCTCCTTATCTCCCTCTCTTCCTCCCTCTGTCTCTATCTCTCGGAATCTCTTCTTTCCCTGTCTCTTCCTGTCTCCCTCCTTCGTTCCGTCTACCTGTCCATCCCCCTTTCTCTTTCTCTCCCTATCTCCCTCCCTCTGTTTCTCCGTCTCTCTACCTCCCTCCCTCTGTATCTGTTTCCGCTACCCTCTCGGTCTCTATCTCACTCTCTTCCTCCCTCTTTCTGTTTCACTGTCTTTTCCTTCTTACCCTGTCTTCCTCCCTCTGTCTCTTTCTTCCGGTCTCCCTCTCTTTATCGTTCTATCTCTCCCTCTCCCCGTTTGTCTCTCTTCCTCTTTCCTTGTCTCCCTCTCCCTCCCTTTCTATCCCACTCTTTCTCTTCCTACCCGTCTCCGCCTTTCAGTCTGTCTCTCCCTCCCTCCTTCTATGTCTTTCCTTACCTCTTTCTCGCTCCCTCTTTCGCATTCTGTTTCTATCATCCTCCCTCTCTTTCTTCCTTTCTACCTACCTGTTTCTCTTTCTCCCTTTCTCTCCTTCCCTCTGTCTCCATCTCTCCCTCTCCCTTCCTTTCCCTCTTTATTTTTCTTGTCTTTCTCTACCTCCCTCTCTTTTCTCCCCTGTCTCCCTCTATCCCCCCGCTTTCTCTTTTTCCCTCTGTCTCTTCCTCCCTGTCTCCCTTCCTCTTTTACATTCCGTCTCCCTCCCTCCCTATGTTTCTCTCAACCTCCCTCTCCCTCCTTCCCTCTGTGTCTTCTACCCTCTCCTTCCCTGTCTCTCCCTCTATCTCCCTCCCTGTATTTTCTTGTCTCTCTCCCTTCCTGTCTCCATCTCCCCCTTTCCCTCCTTATCTCCATCTCTTCTTTCCCTGTCTCTTCCTGCCTCCCTCCCTCGTTCGGTCTCCCTGTCCATCCCTCTGTCTCTTTCTCTTCCTATCTCCCTTCCTCTGTTTCTCCGTCTCTCTACCTCCCTCCCTCTGTATCTGTTTCCGCTACCCTGTTGGTCTCTATCTCACTCTCTCCCTCCCTCTTCTGTTTCACCGTCTTTCCCTTCCCTCCCTCTGTCTCTTTCGGTCTCTTTATCGTTCTATCCCTCCCCGTTTGTCTCCCTTCCTCCGTCTCTATCCCTCTTTCCTTGTCTCTCAACCTCCCCCTCTCCCTCATTCTGTCTCCATCTCTGTCCCTCTCTCCCTCCTTCCATCTGTCCTTCTCTCTGTCTCCTACCCTCTCTTTCCCTGTCTTTCCTTGTCTCTCTCCCTTCCTGTCTCCATCTCCCATCTTCCCTCTCTTCCTCCCTCTGTCTCTATCTCTCCCTCCCTCGGAATCTCTTCTTTCCCTGTCTCTTCCTGTATCCCTCCCTCGTTCCTACTCCCTGTCCATCCCTCTGTCTCTTTTTCTTCCTATCTCCCTCTTTCTCCGTCTCTACCTCCCTCCCTCTGTATCTGTTTCCGCTACCCTCGGTCTTTTTCTCACTCTCTTCTTCCCTCTTTCTGTTTCACTCTGTCTTTCCCTTCCCTCCTTCTGTCGCACACTCTCTCCCTCCCTCTTTCTTCCTGTCTCCCTCTCTTTATCGTTCTATCTCTCCCTCTTCCCGTTTGTCTCCCTTCCTCCGTCTCTATCCCTCTTTCCTTGCCTCCCTCCCCTGTCTCACTTTCTATCCCACTCTTTCTCTTCCTCTTCCTACCTGTCTCCGCCTCTCACTCTGTCTCTCCCTCCCTCCCTCTGTGTCTGTCCTTACCTCTTTCTCTCTCTCACTCCCTGCCTTGCTCCCTCTCTCGCATTCTGTTTCTATCTCCCTCCCTTCCTCTCTTTCTATCTTCCTCCCTGTCTCCTTCTCTTTGCTTCCCTCTTTATCTGTCTCTTCCTCCCTCCTTATCTCCCACTCTCCCTCCTTCTGTCTCTTTTCCAATCTCCCTCTTCTCCCTTCCTCGTTCTCTCTCCTTCTCGTTCTCCCTGTCTCTATCTCTTTCCCTCCATCTGTCTCCCCTCTTTTTTGTCTATTCTTTTGTCTCTCCCTCTCCCTTTCTTTCCTTCTGTCTATCCCCCTCTCCTTCACTGCCTCTCTCCCCTCCGTCTGAATTGTATCTCCCTCCCTCTGTATCGGTCTACGCCTTCTTCTGTCTGTCTCCCTCCACTTTTTTCTCTCTCTGTTTCTCGCTCTTCCCCTCTGTCTATCACTCTTCCTGTATCCTCCCTCCCTTTGTTTCACTCTTCCCTGTGTCCCTTTCTGTCTTTTTCTCTCCCCTCCCTTTCTCCCTCCTATGTTTTCCTGTCTCCCTCTTTCTCTCTCCCTCTCCCTCACTTTTTCTGTCTGTTTCTCCCTTTCTGTCCCTCCCTCACTTTCTCTTTCCCAACCTCTGTCTCTATCCCCCACTCCCTCTTTCTATATCTCCCCTCTCTGTTTCTCTCCCTCCCTCTGTTTCTCTTCATCTTCTGTCTTTCCCTCCCTCTCTTTCTCACTTTTCCTCCCTCATCTCCCTCTGTCATTCTCTCTCCCTCCCTCTTTTTCTTATTCTCATTTCCCCCTCTCTCCTCTTCTTCCCTCTCAATCCTTCACTCTCTCACTCTTTCCCACCCTGTCTATTCCTCCCTCCCTCCCTTTTTCTCCTTCCCGGTTTCCCTCTCCGCCCCTCTATCTCCCTCCCTCTCTCACCCTCTTTGTCTCTACCTCCCTCTCTCTGCCTCCATCCCTTCCTTTGTCTCCCTCTTTCTCCCCTCCGTCTCTCCCTCCCTCTTTCTCTCTTATGCTCCCTCTGTCTCTCACCTCCCTATGTGTTTCTTTCATTCATTCTGTATCACTGTCTCTCTGCCTCTCTATCTCACTCTCTTTTTCGGTCTCCCTACCTGTCCCACTGTCATTCTCTCTTCATATGTCTCCCTCTCTGCTTCTCTGTATCTCTACCCTCTCCGTCTCCCTCAATCTGTTTCTACCTTACTCCTTTTGTCTATTTCCTTCGTCTTTTTCCCTCCCTGTCTCCTTTTCTTTATCCTTCTGTCTCTTTTCTTTCCTTCTCTCTCTTCCTCCCTCAGTGTCAATCTCCGTCTTTCTCCCTTTCTCTCCCCCTCCATATCTTTCTCCCTCCCCATGTATCCCTCCCTTTCTCTTTCTTTTTCCCTCTCTTTCTCATCTCCCTCTTTCTCTCATTTCCGGTATCCTCTTTCATTCGGTCTTCTCTCCCCCTCCCTCCCTTTGTCTCTCTCCCCTCTATCTATCTCCCTCCCTCATCCCCTCTATCTATCTCTTCCTTTTTCTCTGTCTCTGTTTATCCGTCCCTCCCTCTTCCTCCCTCCCTCCCTCTTTTTCTCTGTCCCTCCCTTCCCTTTCTCTCTCTCTCCTCCTCTGCCTCTATATCTCAATTCCTTTGTCTGTCTCCTCCTCTCCCTCCCTCTTTCTTTCTCCCTCTTCTTCCCTCTCCTCTGTCTCTGTCCTTCTCCCTCCCTCTATCTATATCTAACCCTTTCTTTCTCTCGCTATCTCTCTCTCCCTGCCTCTTTCTGTCTCCCTGTCACTCCCTTTCTATCTCTCCCTTCCTCCCTCTTTCTTTCCCCTCCCTCCCTGTCTCTTTCTCCATATTTCACTCTCCCTCCCTCTCCGTCACTGTCTCTTTCCCTACCTCTCCCTCTGTTTTTCTTCCTCTATACCTCTGTCTCTCTCACTCCTTCCCTTTCTCTCTGGCTCTATTTCACTCTCTTCCTCCCTCCTCATCTCCCTCTGTCTATCATTCTCGGTCTCTGTCTCCCCATTTCCTCCCTCTCTGTCACTCTCCCACATTATGTCTCTCTCTCTTTCCACTGTCTTTGACTCTTTCTCCTTCCCGGTCTGCCCCTCTGTCTCTATCCCTATCTCCCCTCCCTGTCTCGCTATCTCTATCCCTCTCCCAACTCTATTCTGTCATTCCCTCTCTCTCTCTCTACCTCTTTTGGTCTCTCTCCTTCCCTATCTCTAACTTCCTCTCTTTCTCCGTCTCTCTGTTTCCCTCTGTATCTGTCTGTCTCTTGTCTCTTCCTCTCATTCTGTCTCTCACTCTTCCTCCCTCCTTATTTCCCACACTCTCCCTCTTTTTCTGTCTTTCTCCCTTTCTCACTCCCTCCCTCTATCTCTCACCCTCTCCCTCCCTCTGTATCTGTCTCTATTTCTTCCTTCCGCCCTCCCTCTGTATCTTTGTTTTTCTTTCCTCCTGTCTCCCTCCCTCCCTCCTTCTTTCTCTTCCTTTCTCTCCCTCCATCCCTCTGTCTTTCCTTTCCTCTTTCACTCTCTACCACCCCTTCTATCCCTCCCTCTGTCTTTTCCTCCCTGTCTCCCTCCCTCTTTCTCAGTCCGTCTCCCTTCCTCTCTATGTTTCAACCTCCCTCTGCCTCTCCCACCCTCTCTATTTCCCTGTCTCTCTCCCTCCTTGTGGCTCTTCCCCTGTCTCCCTTCATTATCCTCCCTCTTTTCCTTGCTCTCTCTCCCTTCCTGTCCATCTCCCCCTTCCCCAGTCTCTATCTCCCTCCCTCGGTATCTCGTTCTGACTCCCTGTCCCTCTCTCTCTATCTTCCTTTGTCTCCATCCCTCTTTCTCCCTATCTCCCGGTTTCTCCGTCTATACCTCCCTTTTTTCTCTCCTTCCTCTCTATCTCACTCTTCCTCCCTCGGTCTCCTTTTTTTCCCCTGTTTTCTGTCCCACTTTCTCTCCCTCTGTCTCCCTCTTTTATTCTCTTTCTCCTTATCTATCTCCCTGCCTTTTCCTCCCTCTGTCTCTATCTCTCTCCATCCCTATGTCTCCCTGTGTCCCTCCCTCTGGCTCTTCCTGTCTCCTTTATCGTTCTATCTCTCCCTCCCTCTGTCTTTTTTCTCTTTCGTTCTCTTTCTCCTTCTTTCCTGTCTCTTCCTCCCTCCCCTCCCTCTCTTTCTCTCTCTATCACACTCTTTCTCTTCTTTGTCTCCCTCCCTCCCTCTGTGTATGTACTTACCTCTCACTCCCTCCCTTTATCTCCCTGTCCCATTCCTTCCTTTTTTAGTCTCTCCCTATCTAAGTGTGTCTCTGTTTCCCTCTGTCTCCCTCTTCTTGTCTTTCTTCCTCCTTTTCTCCCGCACTCTTTTTCTCCCATTCTCCCTCTTTCAGCCTCTCCCTCCACTCTATCTTTCTCCGTTCTCCCTCTCTGTTTCTCTTTCTGTCTCTGTCTCCCTCTTTCTTCCTCTTCCTTCCTCTTTCTCTTCCTCCCTCTGTTTCCTTTCTGCCTCTTTCTTTGTCTCTCTCCCTTCCTCTTTTCCACCCTATGTCTCTCCCTCCCCTTTTTTTCCCTCCGTCTCTTTATTTCTCCCTCCCTGTCTTTGTCTCTTTCACCCACCCTCTCTGTCTATCACCATCCCTCAAGCTCTCTTCCCCCTCCCTCTGTCTGTATCCACCCTATCTCTGTCTGTCTGTCTCTCTCTCTCTCTCTCTCTCTCTCTCTCTCACCTCTGAAGCGCGTCGGGTCGGGA
>JABUQX010148469.1:0-11176 GCA_015478945.1 Trachelipus rathkii | reverse complement strand
AGTTAAAGAAATTAAGAAAGTCGTAATTAATTGTATAAAAGCCAAGTTTTGAAATAACTAAAGGCATATAAATAAAAAAATATATATCAATCACAGCATAGACTCCAAAAAAAACTTTGCTTATTTGGGGCTGTTAATATATCAAACCAATATTATATAATTGGTTACTTTTTAGTAATTGAAAAAGATCAAGGAAAACTTCATTCCTTTTATAAAGAGGGGATGATCCATTCAACACCTCTACATTCTTTCCCACTAAGTTTAAAGCCCCCATCATATTTTATTCCAACATTTTTACAATATAAATGGTGGAGCTCATTCTATTTTCTATAAAAATTTTCAACAGAAGTTCTTCCTTTTTCAAAACTTAAAATTAAACAAAAACTTTTTCCATCAAAAATCAAAAAATTTAATGAATAAAATCTTTTTATTGTTTTCTTATCCGTAAAATAAAAGAATAAAATCTTTTAATTGTTTTCTTATGAATTTGATAAGAATAATAAGAACAAGAGTTCCTTTAATCCTTTTCTGAGAAATAGAAGAGAGATTTTTTCTCGTTTCTATTTCCTGATCTAATTCCATTTTCCATTGACGATATAGTTTTCTTTGTTGTTCCTCATTTAATTTTTGCCATTTAATGCGATCTAACGCCCAACGAAGGCTGGTTTGCAAGATGACACATCTGAGGATCAAGGGGAGTTCCAACATTTCTTTGAGGGGGTACTAAACTGGTACTCCTAGAAATTTGCGATGACGAAGTACTAGCAGAACTCTGCATGATTACATTTCTAGGTTGAGAAGGATTTGCTTCATTTGGAACGTTGACTGTAAGATTAGTCACATTATGTTGGTAACTAAATTTTGGCAAATAGTTAGCAAGAGACAAAGGGGTGATTACAGGGGTCTTCTTCATCTTCATGAAATACAGACTCGTTACTTCCACAGGGTCTGATATTCTGGGAAGTTGAAGGTTGTATACAAGCAGTAAGTATACAATCAGTAGGATCCAGATTGCAAATTGACATCAATGGATGAGATGATTTATTTTGAGTGATCCTTGAGGAAATTTGATAAGGACCATGAGTAGTAGTTCCTACTATGAATGACTGTCTATACTTAGTCATTAGGGCCCCCAAGAATAACTTATTTGGGTGGAGCCCATCTGGTATAAGAGGAGAATTCAATACAGATGATTTCTTATTCATGTATTCCTGATGAGGTAGTAGAACATCATCGGTTCTCTTTCTGGCATTTTCATAATGAAAATCAATCACATTATTTCCCATCAAGAGATTTTTATCAGTCCACTTATACTTTTCGTCAACTAATTCTTCAAATCTTTTGACACTAACTATGGAATGGTCGCATAATTTTTCTGGTGACAGAATGGGGTGTTGTAAACAATGATCTGCAAATTCACTTCCCCAATCTCTGGAAAGGCGCTTCTTATGAAAAGTATAGAGGTCCTGTATTGGAGGGATGACAAGGAAAACCTTTACAGTAGGATTCACTTCTTTGGTGGCTTTCATCACATTCTCCATTATAGTGGGGACATTCTCGATACTAAAATCAGGTATCTGCTCAAACAAGGTAATTGATCTTTCTTCTCCATCAGTTAGTTCTTTGCGACGCCACGCCATAGTTGTTAGGTACCAAATAATCATATTTTACGTCTGGGGACATAAATTCTTGTATTCTGGTTGAACATGCAGATATATGCCTACCTGGATTAAAATTGACACGGGTACATAATCCATATTTTTGTTTGAGAAGCTTCTTCTCATTTCTAAATATAGAGGCAGCAGATGCTCCGACAACAAGAAGAACTGACATAATGGGAAAATTTTCCAAATACCGGAAAATTTTAGTGTTGGGGTACAAAAGGGAGGATTTATGTGTGTATTTGATGTGACAAACAGGCACTATAGGCACTTTACCTGAGAACAATACAATGATTAGCAAGGACACACATAAATAAAGCATAAACATAAAATAAACATAGCACTACTATAATAATGAAATAAAATGAATAAATAAATAAATACCTAAATAATAAATTAATAAAAAGTTAATAATTATGTCATTTCAACTCAACATATGCATGATTATAATAATAAATATGAGAAATTTAATAGTTTAATTCTCTAATTTCATTTCCTTAGGCATAATGCAACATTGATTTATCTTGTTTCAGTAATACAGTAATATAAGTTAGATAAACACATGCATTACATGCTGTTATTTGTTATCATGCTCAGGTAGTGAGCACACATATTTTTTCCAGAAGCTTGCTTAACATATCATACATTTCTCTTTAAACCTAGCTACACAAGCTTAAGCAAATAAATAAGTGAGTCACAAGAAAGACAATTAAGAATATTCAGTTTCCAAGGCTCTAATATCTTAGTATTTGAAATAAGCATAAAACATAAAACAAAATTAAGGAATATATTTTATCATTATTTTCGGGTTTTCAATACCCAATACTAATAATGACTGACAGGGAAAACATCATATTCTCATTTCAAAATTATTAACATTTTAAATATTACTTTTTTTAGAGTTGTGTTTTCAGAGGGATAGGACAGAGAAAAGAAGAAAAGTAAGGTAAGTTAGGAAAGTAAGGGTTATGGGGAAGTAACATCAGGAACTGTTTTTGGTAAGAGGTAATTATAATGAATGCCAGCAAGGCATCTCGAATAATATGGATCATTAGCATGTTTAACACCATAGATTAGGGGTTTATTACTATCAGTATAGTAGACATGAACAGAGGTTTTGAAAACTTCCGTAAAAGCGGTGATGACCTCTGGTATGGGCAACTGGCCTGGGAGTTGTAAAAGTCTTAATTTCTTCTGGGTCTGTTTACCCTGTAGTTGATACTTCAGTGGGTGTTTTTGTAGCTCTTTTACAAGCGTTTCTCTCAACTCCAAATGTCGGTCAACTGAACCATATAGGAAAAGGGCAAAACATTTATACAAGGATTCTCCTCCTCCTGCAATCTCGATTTGAAAGTATCCATCAGGAATGAACTCTATGGAAGAGTTCTCGGGTAGGGGATCTCCATCGTCTGAGATAGGAGATTGATAAAGAGCATCAGCGACTATGTTTTTGGACCCCGAGATGTCTTATCTCTAAGTTAAACTCATGTAGCTTCTCCATCGTATGAGCCAATCACCCATCAATTAAGCTCATATTCTGAAGGTAAATAAGGGGCATGTGGTCGGTGTAGATAACAAACGTTACTCCGCGAAGGAAAGGTTTCAGTGACTTCACTGCCCATCGTAAAGCTGTGAGTTCCTTGTCAATGACCCCATAGTTTTTCTGGGCTCCATTGAAGGTCATTGATATGAACGCTATGGGTCTACGTTCATTTTTCTGTACTTGGGACAAACAAGCACCGGCTCCTATATCAGAGGCGTCTACATGCAGCTCTAAAGGGGATACTCCCGGACTACAGTTAGGGAAACCCAACAATTTGGGATTCACTAAAGCAGCCTTTAGTTCCTCAAAAGCTTGTTGGCATTCAGGAGTCCATTTGATACCCTTTCCACCCGTCTGACAAGACAAAGGTTTGCTGATTTGGGAACAGTTGGGTATATGACGTCTGTAGAAATTGACGTAAACGTTTCACAGTGGTAGGAATGGGAAATTCTAAGGCCCCCTTTATATTTTTTAAAAGAGGCAGGATTCCTTTATGGGAAATACTATGTCCTACTAACTCCACTTCCGTTTGGCAAAGAGTAGTTTTGCTTGGTTTCAACTTATATCTGTTGTTCTCCAAAGCTGCCAAGACCCTATCCAAGGTAACCAGATGATCATCGACCGTTGTGCTAAGAATGGTGATGTCATCAAGGTACACCATTATCTTGGATCACGGCAACCCAGTCAATGTGATCATCATGCCACGCTGGAAAGTTGCTGGGCCGTTTTTCGCCCCGAAGGGCATCTTTAGGTACTCATATTGCGTGAACTGTGTGGAGAAAGGCATTTTCTCGACACTGTCAGGCTCCATTGCGACTTTATAATAGTCACAGACTAAGTCTATGGTAGAAAAGTAGATATTACGATACATGTTATAAATCATGTCGATTAAGTTGGGTAATGGGAAAGAGACCGTTTTTTGTGACGTTATTTAATTTCCTATAGTCAATACAAAGTCACAATGTACCATCGGGTTTCCATACAGGAACCACTGGAGCAGAATAAGTGGACTTACTGGGGCAAATAATATTCTGCTCCAGCAGCTCACAACATTGCTCAATTTCCTGGGCCAAAGGGCCCTGGAACCTGCGAACGGGTAGCCTGACTGGACGAGTGATCTCTACTTCAATGGAGTGGGTGATGTTAGTGGCCACCAACACATCATGATCACCAAAGCTGAGAGCTGCCTGATGTTTTAACAAAACATCAATGAGATTTTGCTTCTGTTGGTCACTGATAGGTATATCCTCAAATTGAAAGGATTCCCTCAACTTGTCCGGAGTCCAGATCTCTGTCTTCCATGGGGATTTATATGAACCTTACAAATTTTCACCGGAGGACAATCTTCACTAAGGGAGAAAACCTGGCCCACTACAGTGTTTTTTCTAATGTATTTGCTTCTCTCAGACATATTTATGAGAGCAATTTGTTTCGAAGAAGTGAGATCAAGTACTCTGGGTACTGGGATTAACTCATTCTCCACATTACCCTGGAATCCGACCAGGGTTAAAGGGACTGTTGGGGAACTTTTCACATCTGCTATCCAACATGAAAAAGGAGGCAGGGTGATAGAATGAAAGTTTATACATTTGTAGAAGGGAATATGATGGCTAAGATCTTTAGCTATAGTAACATAGTTGTCACTCATTCGATGCAGAAGCTCTCTAGTGGTTAAGTCGGGAAATAGATTATTCTCCTTCAGGGCCAGAGCACCCAATACCACAGGAGCAGACATCATTTCTCCAGGGATAACTAAGAGAATGACAGGTTTCGTCACAAAATTGTTTTGAAAAAGTATAACGGGGTTTCACAAAACAATCTACGGGGATCATATGATCTTTCACTAGTCCCCTTATGTTATTCATTCTGATGGCCTTCAAGGGTTTCAATCTGCTTCCTTCATGTAATTTTCAACTATATCCATACTGACTAAACTGATGCTGATTCCATTGTCCGCCATACACCCACAAAAACCAGAACTAAGAGGTTTAAAGGCGACATTGACAATTAGTGGGTCCATTGTCATTGTATCACTTGTATCGTCCAACATTGATTCTCCAGCGGTTGTCATAAAGATTCATTCTGTGGTGTATCAGGAAGCTTTGGGGATATAGGTTTTCCCAGTGAGGCAACTGGCAAACACTTGGTGTCTGTGAGTGAGTCAACCACAGGGCTCACTTCTGGGGAGACCAGCAGTTTAACAGTATAGTAGGTTGGTTCTCAACACCTTTACACCGGCCCTCATAATGTGACTGTTGACAGTACATACAGGGATTCAAAAATTGATGAGGAGGAAGGGGACGGTTAGCATCCCAAGAAAAAGGTTGTCCATCATGGGGAGATGAATCTCTAGAAGATACCTTCTTCATTGCGCTGTTAATGTACTCTCTTGGGGCTTTAGAATGTTTCTTGACCCCTGACTTCAGGTCCTGGGGGAGTTCGACGAGAGCATTTAATTCTGGGATAAGGTCCTTGACAGAAAGGACATTTGACTCTCGGGAGGTTCTTAGGAGAGGTAGTAGGAGATTTTTATGAACAGCATTCAGCTCTTTGGTGTCCTTTTTTCTTGCAGTAGCTACAAATACCCAAGTATTTGTAGCACTCCTGCATTGTATGACCAACTTTCTCACAGTAGTCTCACAATAAAGTCCTTCGATCAACAATGGGAAGTTGGGTATTTCTGTTACTATTATAGACAGTATTAGACTTTTGCTGTGTCTTATAATGTTGAGGTCAACACTGTAGGAAGCACTACCGGATGGTCTTCTAGTGGAGCTACCATTTTTAGGTGCCGGAGGATAATCGCTTATGGTTGGCCTGACTATGTTTTTCTTTCTTCTGTAAAGTCTGTCCAGTTTGGATAACCGGTGTCAATCTGTATGACTGAATCAGTTGTTTCATTCAGTTCATCACGATGTTTCGTGAATTTCTTGGATTCGACTATTCCTTTATCATAAGATTTGTCATAAGTAGATTGGGCAATTGAATTGGGAAATTCGTATTGTCCATCTCGAGAGAGTCAGCATAGGCAACAAGTCTCTCCCACTTGATATGTCAATCGCCATCTGCGTCTCATTTTAATATACACCCTCACATTTTGTTCTATGTAAGGAGGGAGACTACAAATAAACGCAGTGCGCAGGGAATCATGTTCCCGCATGTCCAATCCTTTGTATACTCTTCTGGCCAAATGTTCTAGGCGCAGGGCAAACATTCGGATGGATTCACCTTTGTCTTCTTGCAGCGTGGTATGCCTGGAGGCGATACTCGTCTTTTCTTTTTTCTTCGCGATAGTACCAACTCACCTGAGCATCTCCAACAGAGAAATAGTCTCGGTCTTCCTTGACTAACAATCGATACAGCTGAAGGAAATTCCCCTATAGTTGTTGACCAAGTAGCCGCAACCACTGATGATAAGCTCTGAGGTGGTGTAGGGTACAATAATCTTCAAAATCCACCAGGTATATGAGAAGATCTTGCTCGGTTTCATATTTGTACCATCCTGGGTCCACTACTTTTAATTTATGTGAATTCTTCAACAGTTGTGTTAGTAGCAGAATCGCCTCTTCAATTTTGTCTATTTTTTCTTTCATTTGGGGACCTGTATACATACTTTCTTCCTGTACATTTGGAGGTCTGCACAGCCTAGAGGCCGTAGGTGACGAATATTCAACTGGGTGGTGCTTGAAAGCATCAACATATTCTGCTTCTTCTTGTGGTTCATGAAGGATAGGCTTTATATATACCTCTTCTTTCTTGAGTATGGGAATATTTACCATGATCCTTATGAGAAAAATGTGATGGATCATCTGCCATCACATCCCTCATCAAACGACTAGAATGATGTCTGGGGGGCTCTTCCATTTCGGTATAAGAGGTATACTTCCGTGCAGGTGCATCTGTTTCACAGCGGAGAATGCGATCCTTCATTAAGTATCTTCCATACCCATGTTCAGGGTCTTCAGATTCTAATTTAGTTTTAGTCATTTTTACCTTTAATTTATTTTTTTTCTTATTTAATCTGGTTACTAAAGTGTGTATTTCATTCATGGACATTTCATCAGAAGAGTCATCATCAGTTCCTTTTAAATGATCCGAACGTGCAGAAAGTTTTGGAGATGCAGGTAAGACATTACTAGCTCCACCTGTCTCAACATCAATGCCATTATTAGGGTCTGCAACCTTCATCTCTTTTTTTTTTTTTTTTATTGTTATGGTCTGCAACTTTTGTATCTTTTTTAGAATCCAAGCCCATCTGTTCCTGTGAATTCAAGAGACTAGATGTGTCCTTGGTATTGGAAACTTCTTTATTTGCCATGTTAGATAACAAATGTAATAGGAATTAGAAATGTTTGTTCAGACAGAACCAAACAAACAACAATGAATGTGTGAGTCACTCACACAGGCACGACGCAAACAGAGACACTCACGTCCCTGTTTGGGCGCCAAATTAAATTTATGTAACAGAGCGTAGAACAAGAGGGTTGTAAACTATGAACCAAAGAGGTCAAAATTACAAAGAAAAGGTTGCATAAAGTAACAACCTAGTGAACAGCAGAATAAATAGAACCTTGTTTTTATTTATTCCACACTCCCTTGTGGGCTATGGTAAATTCAATTATCAGAACCATAACTTTCTTAATAATAATCACAACAATGGTATAAAGGGGGAATAAAAATAATGTCACTGTACCTTTTTCCGGGCACAGAAGGGACAGGATTAGTTATAACTTCAGAGGGAAATGAGGGAGGAATCCAATCTTCTTCATACTTCCACTTTATATGTGTTTAGCGATTAGGCTAATATGCCTAACCGGGTTGTCTGTCCACAAGAACCCGAGTTTTCACTGTTTTACGTCACATCAGGGATGGAGGATAAGTGGTTCACATCTGATGTTACTTTTAAATTTATTGGGAAGAAGAATTTTTAATGGTTCAGGGCGATAGCAAATAATAAAAAGAGATATAAGAAAGTTTTATTTAAGCTTTATGAAAAAAAATGAAAATGAATATATACAGGGTGAAAAGGGAAATCTATTTTTCAAACTGTGTCTTCGGATTGAAAGGACTAGAACTGAGATTATAATTTTGATAATCTCAGTTGGGAATTGGGAAAGTCAGCACAACTCTCATTGATTCTATAAGTTATGTGATTTCAGGTTTAACTTTTATCCTATAGTTTTAAAACTTAAATTTAAACACAATAGTTTCTTAAGAAATATTTTACAAAAGGGGATTATCACAGTTTTTCTACACAAAAGGGGTTTATCACAGTTCTTCAACACAATGGTAAGTGTTCTCAACACTTTTTGTATAGTTTATATATGAAAATATATGTTTAATTAGTAGATTTCACTATTTATAATGGGTTAGTTTTCTGTCCCTTAGATTGAACTAAAAACTTAACTTTTATATCAATAGTTCAGAAAGATATATAGGATGACCTATATATTACACAGGAGTTTTCAAACAGATTGATTCGCAATCAGTTTTCCGAAGAAGTTTATCAGATCAAAATCAGGTCATAGAAAATCTGAATGGTAAGGAAATCTGCGTTGTGATGGATTCAACAGGATAAACTTTAATCTAAAATAAAGGACCTAAAAAAAAAAATAACAAAATATAATGAATTAGTATTTTATTCATTATATTTGTTCTTATCTCTTTTCATTATTTTATTTTATTTCCATATTTTTCATTGCATGATCTTAGCTTAAGTAGTTGTCAAGAATAAATATCTTACTTACCCCTCGTTGTGTAAAATCACAATTGTGGGGGTTTTCTTTTTTGTTAATTAGGTCTGATTTCAGCGGAGGCTTCCGTTCAATACTGTGAAATGAACTTGTTTTTAGTATTGAGCATTTTCCATCATTTTATCATATCAGAATTAGTATCTTAATCATTTCATCAATCATTTTTCTCAATAACTTTAATTTTTTAATATTAATAAAAGTCTTTCTCAAAATCAAAGGTACTAACCTTGCAGGCAGAGAATTGGAAATTCTACAACTGCTAATGATTTGGAATTTCCTCTAAGACTTCAATACTTCAGTTAAAGGTTGGGATTGATCATCAATGTTTGACAATATCAAAATTTTCATGAACTATATATCTTTCTAATTTACTTTGATAGTTCATATAATTCATAAATCATATCATAAATATTATCATTAAGAAATGACTAAAAGAAATTAAGAAAGTCGTAATTAATTGTATAAACAACCAAGTTTTGAAATAACTAAAGGCATATAAATAAAAAAATATATATCAATCACACCTGATTTGTCATGAGAGAATGACTTTTTCTAACTTTATTTTTCCTTGGTTTTAGTTAAAAGAAGACAACTTGGAGAACCATCGATTTGTTTCTCGCAGGTGTTTTGATTCCTAGACTAGTACAATAATATACTATTAGGTTAAGCAAAACAAGCCCGTTGGAGAAAGAACTCTTGGTTTGTTTTAGGAATTTTGAAGACAACATAAAGGAACACGCCAATACATTCAGAGGCTTTATCAGGTCCACTTGCACCTTTATTTCGTCCCTAATAGGTGTAAATAAAATACTGAGACTATACCTTTGAATGTACAAGCATATCCAAACAGAAAATGAATGCTAAATCCAAACATTAAGACTGGCAAATACCTATACAACAGTCAAGGGAATTATTCAGGAAACAAAATATGGAGGAATATTACTTTACACTGTACAGATTACAGCAGATAAATACCTATCACAATGATGTAAAACTCAGAAGGGGAAAATTTTAACATATTGCCGCTGTCTTATCAATTTGCCGCCGTCTTATCAAAATATTTAAAAAAACGACATAAGACATCCCTACTCCGAGTCTGGGACTTGCACTAAAAGGAAAATAAGTAAAAGTCATTTGAAGAACAGCCTTAATCCAAATGAATTTACTCTTATTACAGTAACTACCTATATTAAAAGGAATCTTGATAGTTCAATCGTTGGAACCATATTACAAATCAATACAAGGGAGATATACATGATTCAAGAGGCAGCATTATTGTAAGAAGTGAGTGTCAGAGCTCGAGTTGGGTTTATATACCAAAACTTTCTGGCGGTCAGAGTGGTTGACAATTAGTATTTTGTCTATTAAACAATTTAATAAGTTGTTTACAAAAGAATATAGAATTAACACAAAAAGATAGCTAATGAAACTATTTATAATATTTAAATTAAATATTGCATAAAACAATGTGATTTATTAGTAAAAAGAAACAATGAATAATCTGATGACTCATGGCATCAAGATTACAGGTTCGAAACGTGTGCCTAATTATTGTCACAGCAAATTAACTAATAAATTTTACTAGTAACTAAGGTTCAATATTACTAGTAAATAGATATTCAAATGATCAGGTAAAGACCCTGATCAAAATGACAAGAATCAACTTTGTAAAGAATGTAGGAGTAACAAAACTTAGAATTTTCGAATAAAGGATTTTAAGGTCAACTTTGACCACGAATGGTGACCTTAACAAATTAAATTTCGCAAAGGCACTTATACAAGTTAGAACACAATATATAAAGATTGAGTTGACACCTCCCCGCCCTTGAAGTCCTTCTAGAACTGACGGGGCATTGGAAAGTGCAAAATGTTTGAATTTTTAATATTTTGAGCATTTTGGAATCCTAACGTTGTTACACTAATTGTAACGATTCAAATAAAGAAACTACATTACGGAACAACTTTATATTATCAAAAAAGATAAATCAATGTATTTTCAATGTTTGGAGAAAATATTAAGTGCAAAACAATTTAGAATAAGAATTATAACTATTCCGATGAAAGTAAAAATTTTGATAAAAAAGATTTTTCCTCTTCCGCATATATATATATATATATATATATATATGAAATTTGGTATACTTATGTTCCTTGATGTAACTAAGAAGGAAATGGTGTCAAAAATATGAAAAAATAAAGGGGGGGCAAATCCCCAATTT
>JABUQX010148468.1:0-11200 GCA_015478945.1 Trachelipus rathkii | reverse complement strand
ATGCCCCCACCATCTCAGTCTCGCCGAATCTATCCTGTTCAACACAAACTCTCTCCCTAACCCGCTCGTTTCTTACCCTATCTCTCCTCGTCTTTCCCACTATTGTCCTCAACACCTTCATTTCGGCAGCTTCGATTATTTTTTCTTTCCTTGCTGTAATGCTCCATGTTTCTGCTCCATATGTCAATGTGGGTACCAGTATGCTATCAAATATTATCTTTCTCACTTTTATATCCATCACCCGATCTTTCATATTTGGATATAACGCTATCATTGTTCTAACGTATTTTTCCATTCTTGCCTTCACTTCCCGTACATATCCTCCCTTGCTTGTAAATACGCCACCCAGGTACACAAACTGATCCACATTTCTCAATCTTTCATCATCAATGACGATCTCCACTTCTCCCTTATCCTCTCTACCCACTCTCATTACCACTGTCTTTTTCGTATTCATCTCTAAACCAATCTCCCTAAAATTCATGTCAAAACTTTCCATAAGTCCTCTCAATACCCCCTCCTTCCAACTCCAGCATGCCAAATCATCCGCGTTCACCATTATATCACCATACAGATTTGGAAATTCCTCTTTAACCTTTCTGATTACTACATCCAAGTAAGTTATAAAGGGTAAGGGAGACAGGACACTGCCCTGTCTCACTCCCGTACCCACTTCAAACCATTTCTCATTTTTACATCCAGTTCTTACTTTACACTTACAAACGCTATACAAGCTTTTTATTGCTCTCCTCAGTCTTTCCTCCACTTCGTACACCTCCCCCAACATCCTCCAAAATCTGGCTTTGGGTACCTAGTCAAATGCTTTTCTCAAGTCCAAGAAGGCTAATATGCTGTTTTATTAAATTCACAACTTTTTCCAACACTATTCTTAAAGCAAAACAACAGATTCGAAGTACTCCTGCCCTTCCTGTAACCATATTGTTTCTCTCCCAACTGTATCTCTATTACTCTTAATCTTCCTTCTAAAATTCTTCTTTACACTTTCGCTATATGGTCCAATAAAGCTATTCCCCTATAGTTTCCACAATCTCCAGTATCACTTTTTCCCTTATAAATGGGCAAAACAACTATTCTCCCCATCTACCGGGAACTACACCTTATATCCAACATTTATTAAAAAGTTCCAGATTTACATCTTCAATTCTTCTCATCCTTCCCTTAACTCTATCACAATTCCATCTTCGCCCGGCGCTTTTCCTTTCTTCATTTTTGACAAAGCCTCCTCATATTCTCAAATCGTTACCGAATTCACCCCCTCCACTTAGTCTTCCACATTCCTCCTTTCTTCTACATATAGTTCTCCAAAATATTCAGTCCACCTCTCATTTACCTCTTTCTGTGCTGTAAGTACCTCCCCTTCTTTATTTTTGATACTATAAAGCTTGATTTTTATACGTTTTTGCTAGCTTGAAAATCTTCTTCTTTCCTCCCTCTGCATCCTCCCAATTCTTCTGCCATCCATCCTTTCCGCCACTAGCCTTTTTGCTTCCCTCTTCACTATCTCTGCTGTTTCTTGCTATCACGTATTCAGCTCTTCTATGTTCTGTTCTTCCTCTCAACAACTCATTTTCTTGTTCATTTCACTCACTGCTCTCTTCAGATCTTCATTCCACCACATTGTGTGTTTCTTCCTCCTTCCTCCATACCACCTCACTCCCAGCGTTTCTAACGCAGTTTCACTAATAATTTCCTTCAAATTCATGTTTATTTCCTCCATATTCGCTAACTTTTCCGTTATTTTCTCCACATATTCCTCTCTCTTCCCTCCCTCTTTCAGGGCTTCAACTTTGCTTTCCTTTTTCCTCCAACCTGCCACTTTGTTTCCTGTACTCTGTCTGGCAACCGCCAATCTATGATCGTAGTCAAAACTGACCCCAGGAAGCACTTTAACATTAACACCCTCCACTGTCCTGTAATCCGACACTATGAAATAATCTATAATGGATTTTTTGTCAAAACTTTCGGTGTTTTGGTTCCATCTATATCGTGATCTTATGAGATTCCCTGTTTGAAAAATTCATTCAAAATTTTTAAATTCCTTCACATACATATATCTATGAGCCTCTCTCCCTCTGCGTTTCTCTCGTTTTTCCATGTGGACCCAATATCCTCTCCTCATTTCTTCTCTTTCCCACTCTGGCATTAAAATCACCCATCAGTAGATGCAGCATGTCTTCGCTCCACCCTCCACACACTCCACCAATTCCATGAACCTCCTCTGGATGCCCCTGTTGTGGAGCATATACCTGATATAACCAGTATATTTTCCTCTTGATATTAAAGGTACCGGTACTATAATCAATCTCTCGTTTACCCCTCTCACTTCCTGCATGAAAGGTGTAATCTTTGGTCCGAAAATAAAACCTATACCATGTTTCTTTATTCCTATGTCGACTCTTCTGTAAGCTAACATATCCTCCGCCTAAATCTCTGCCACTTTCTTCACCCTCCACTCTCATCTCGGACATCCCCACCACATCTATCAGTCTGGCCTTCATCATCTCCACGATCTCCTCCTCCTTTCCTCTATACGTACCCACATTTATTGTGACCAATTTAATCATTTTAAAAGTGCAATCCAAATTCGTAGTCCTATTTCGTTTCCTATGTGTAAATCCATGAGTTCTGCGTGGTTCCGAGGCTGTTTCCAGGGTATTGCAAGAATTTTCTTTCTGGCAGTGGCTTGCAAGGCCGGTCCTGCCTAGCCATTTCTCGGTTAGTCAAACAGGTTACGGACCTAATTCATTGCCCAGGGTCCACGACGGGGACGTGGAGTTGGACTCTGCACTCCATATATATATATATATATATATATATAGAGAGAGAGAGAGAGAGAGAGAGAGAGAGCACATCGCAAATGGCTCATCATACAACACAAGAAGCAGACCATAGAGTAATGCACATCATATGTACCCTTGAAATTTTAAACATTCTAAGCAACATAAACAGCCACACCAGAATTCCACCCCAAATCAACCAAACTTACACAACACCAGGCATAACACTTTGCTTACCAAAATTACCTACCAAACTCCACTGGTCAACACGAACCGATTTAAATCAGGCCACCTCCCAATCATCATAAAAGATCAAAACGTCAACAAACAAACTACCCACTTTGGTAAAACATATACAATCTACAAAAAAAGCCGACTGGACAAAACACCAATTACATAGAGAATAACATACAACCCCTAAAAATTACAAGCGCATCAATACTCGACAAAGCCATACAAAATTTCACATCTCTAGCCCAAAAAGCAGCTAACCAAGACATTCCCGGAGGATACATCAAAAACTATAACAACCCTAACACCTGAATTCAAACAACTAATTAAACAACACAATTCACTCAGGTAAACAACACCCATATAACTATAACTACAAACTTTAACATAGATTAACACCTTAAACACTCAAATCACTAATTTAATGAAAACATTGTGAACAACTTAAACCTTCCTCTCCAAGAACATCCAGCACACGAAAGACATCAAAATGTGGAAAACGACAAAAATACTGAAAAACCACAAACATTTACTCAGGAATCTATCAAAAACCCAAACACACAGCATCTCCAATCCACCAAACAGTCAAAAACCCACACACCCTCAAAACAGGAAATTTTCAAAGCCCTCGAGGAAATAAAACTACCACGACCTAGCAATATAAATAACCACAACTGACTTAGAAATCTACAAAGTCCCTTAAAAATTCACCAGCAACAGGCACAGACAACATTTTATTCATACACCTCAAACACCTAGGGAACACCACTTTAACCCAATTAGCACAAATATACAGCAGTTTCATCAGCCTAAATTTCATTCCCCCTATTGTGAAAAATACTAACATTATACCCAAATTGAAACTGGGAAAAGACCCCTCTATCCTTCATTATATCGCCCGTTTCTCTATTATCAACACTACATACTTCGAGAATAAATTATACTGAACAAAATTACACCACATATCACCAAGCACAAATTCCAACACTGCTTCAAACCAAACCACAACCGCATTTACAAACCTTTTCCAACCCGCAATCAACGGTCTAAACTTAAAACCCACTCGCAAAACAATAATCATAGCAACCGATATTAACGAAGCCTATGATTCAGTACCCAAACATACTTAATCAAAATAGCAATATCAAATATTCCACTAACCTAAAGAAATTGATTTCCAACTTCCCATCAGGAAGAACGGCACAAATACAAACCACAAAATCCCAAATAGTAAACATCAATAACTGAGTACCCCAAGGTGCAATCTTATCCTCCACTCTTATTCAACCTATTCACCGCTGACCTTTCACAACCACAAACAGACAACATGAACATTACAACTTACGCGGACGACATTACCATAGACACTATACATCAGAATCTAAACACTGCCACAAACCTGACGCAACAATACATCAATCAAATCTAAACATGGCTAACAGACAACAGAATGTCCACCTCACCAAGCAGATCATCAATCACTTTAATCACCACTGACAGCTAACTCTGCACCCCCCCTAAATCTACTTAAATAACATTGCCATACCCTTCAGCAAAACTCCCAAAATTCTCGGAATAACGCTGGACAATCATCTCGCCTTTACAAAAACACATAGACAAATAATCTTTATGGAGTGGAGGTGTGACTACCAGTTTCAAGATGGTGACAAAGTGTGCCTTCATAATGAGGTGTATCTGTCACGTTATGAAAGTCTACGGAAGTATTGTGCTGACCCTTTCTCAGTTCACAGGAAACATTACAAGTAAGTGACACTTATGTTTTTTTTAAAACCTAATATGTATTTTTAAGGCATGTTAAATTTAACGTAAAGCTTTATTCATTGAATATGCTTTTCAGTGTCTCAGTATCATGCACTTAGGTTAAGCATGAACTCTCCATTTTTCATTTTTTTGAAGAACATAGTATTGTAATCAGTCATCGTTGATTTATTGGTTGGGGATAATGCGCTTTTTTTTAACGAATCTCTCTTAAAGTACCCACCTCATCCCCTTGTTTACAGTACTTACCCAAGGTTTCCAATGAGATTCATCAAACCTTTGATTTATCCTGAATCATTCTTAAGCAAGACCCCTCACCGACGTCCTTATCGTTAGGGTAAGGTCTCCTATTTTAATATCTAAATAACTTACTTTAATTAATGGTTTAATATTTAAATAACTTAAAAAACCTTAGATATCCTTAAATTCATAAATCTAATTTTGCCTATTTTTATAGGGTTTTTGTCTTAGGTCAAGTTTTTGTTTTGGATCCAATCTTTATCCTGGGCTGGTTTTTTGTTTCCAGTCTTAATGTTAGGTCAAGTTTCCAGAAGCCTGTTTCCTAGATTAAATCTTAAATCTTAGGACTTTTTACTGCGCAATCTTACCGATTTTGCCTATTTAAAATAAAAGCTTATAAGATAAGTAAAGAAACACCTGACCATTATTAAACCAGATTTTGCCTCTTGAATCAGATAAAATCTATATTTTATCAAAGATCTGTGGCTTACTTTCATATCCATAAAATTCTAGAATAATCATAAAAGTAAGATTATCTATTTCCTTTGTGGTTGTTTTTTCGATAAATATACTCTGTATATACCCGTAACAACCTCACATATAGATATTCATCTGAAAGTAACCTTAATTACTGTATAATCATACATCAAATAGTACTGGTGTCTGTTATCTGCCCTCTTAAATCCTAAAGCTATCCCCTTACTTAACTTGGATAACCGGATAAATGTAATAACCATAACTCTTCTACTTTTGTCTGTATAGATGTAAAAAATAAACCTATTCTTTTACTTCTCTTTCATTCTCCTATTCCTAAAAAACACATTCTTCTACAAGTGATCTTCACATTCCACATTACACGCAGCGTGCAGAACAACTTTGGTCCCGCTTTTTAGTACCCAGCTGTTATCAAAGCCTGAACGGCTCTATATAGGCTTTGGACTTCGTAAAATTGCAAAGAAGCCTTCAAGATATCACCATCAGGTAGATACCAATTTCTTTTTCATTTTCTCATAATTTCGTAATATTTTGTAATAATTCGTAATTTGTTTTTGAGATCAGGTGACTGTAATTATTCCTTTCCTTGTCACTTGGTCTCCACTACATAAATACAAGAAAATAAAAAGTGGCGCCCGAACAGGGACCACGTGTTCTTGTTCGTCGCTTGCCGCTGGATTGTGATTTTAGATGACTTCGCCACTCGTCGCCTCACTACACAACATAGTTAAATTAAAAGAGATTATTCCTATAATTCTTCATAACTGTCTTAAAATTCTTGTCTTGAAGAAATCTTCATATCATATCTGAACATTCTTTGAATGAGTCTGAAAGTAATATATTAAAGGCCTTATATATACATACTATGATAAAACGTATAAGCCTTAAAATAATTTACTATATTCTATAAATATAAATATTAAATCAAAAACTATAAATTAATAAAGTTTTAGAGCCATAAATATGACTGAACAAAGCGATCCCCGTGGTGACTAAACTTGTTGATTATCTGGATGTGTCAACTGAATATGAGACTCCAGAGATCACTACTAATAATTTAATAGATTCTCACACTCAGGGGGGAACTACTATTTTAGATTCAGGTAGGGATTTGCTTAATCTTGATCTAAATTTTCAAAGACCTGCTGATCATGAACAGGCAATAGCTTTGTCTAGGTACCCGAAACAAACCACAGACGCTACACATGTAGATGGTACCACGTCTGTATATGAACTTGGTAAGCTATTGGATAAATTTACAAAAGAGAAAGAAATATTGACCCATGAACTTACCAAACAGAATTTGACTTTTGAAGAGAACCCTGATACAAAGAGCTTTTCTAAAAGCTTTGATCCCAAAAACCGATATTTTTATAGGGATACACAGGGTTTTAAACCACCACAACATTTACAGCATTTTCATGGTCTTCAACCACCACAACACTCACAGAATTTACATGGTCTTCAACCATCACAGCACTCCCAGAAAATTTTACTTATAGATTTTGAGGATTCTCATCGTCTAAATCCTCCACAGATACAACATAAATCAAATTCGTACTCACGAAACTCTGAACATAATCATCCATTTCAACGCAGACATGCACAGACCACGGAACGTTTTGATTCTCCCAGACCTTTACTTCCTATTTTTTCTTACCCTAGACCAAAACCAGACACATATATGTATTCAGGTCCCATCATGAAACAAAAAATTGATTTGATGGAGGAAGCCATCTTGCTCTTGTGTTCATTGCTCAAGAATTCCCAGAATCTCAAAGTGGTAGACCCTGGTACATATAAACTGAAAACTGGCCAAAATTTCCTAATTTATTTAGTGGATTTTGAGGCTTACTGCCAGCTTCATTTTCCCAAAGCTTATCACCAATGGTTAAACTTACTCGGCAGACAACTTGATGGTCACTTCCTTAAAGTCTATCGTCTAGTCACCAAGTACGATAGAGATTATTTCTCCGTTCGAGAGACCCTCATCCAATGGTATGAGGAGGAAGGGAGAAAAAGGAAGGAATTCCTTTTGCATGCATATTCTGCTAGTCGCTACAAAAATAAAAATATTCGTCTGTTTGCTTACAGATTAGAAACGCTTGGCTAGCCGGGCTTATCATGGTCTAGACATGATTGGATACGAATCTCTCCGAACTGCATTTTTATGTAGCCTTCCTACAAACATAGAACAAGGTGTTAGAGAGTACATAAAAATGTATGAACTCAATAAAAATTGGCGTACTCCTTGGGCGGATATCGTGGGGTATGCCGAGTTCCTAGACACCAATAACAAAGAGTTTTCAAACTTCCCATTCATATATCCCCAGAACACAGAGCGTTCAGTAAAGAACCCTAAAAACACTTATTACCCTTCTAAGGGCTTCACTCATAATTTTCCTAGAAATTCACGTTCTTCTAAGAACCCATCAGCTCAAAACTCTTCTTTTAACAATCACAGTGGTAGTCGCTATTTTCACGATCATCATCGTCGAAATTCCCCACTTGAACATAACCGAACTTTTGCTCCTGAAATGTCTCTCCTAGATTCTGTTGATCGTAAGACCTTAGTTTGTGATTTTTGCAAAAAGATCGGTCATCAAATACGTGAATGCTACAAATATCTGGGGATTTGTAGCTACTGCAAAAAGAAAGGCCATGTAAGGGCTGATTGCAGATCACGTAAATCACTTCCAACATCTCCACAGAAAGTTCGCAAGGCTGTTTGTCCCTTTTGTGGTGGTCCTCACCCAGGTATGAATCGTCCTCAACATCCCCCATCTCAACAAACCTCTAACTCTCCGAACACTAATACTCATAAGTCTTCCACTGAACATATTTCTAAAAATGTATATTACGTAAAATCTCCCGAAATGAAAAAAATTACACGTCAACTGGACGAATGTCCGTTGTCTCCTCATCAGTCCACTGATCTTCTTTCTAATTCACAGAAAACACTTTTTGTGATCCAATGTAAGGACATATATAGGACTCATTCGGCACCTCCTTTAAATTCCATAAGTTTCTCTGTTCATACAAAAACAACAGCCGCAGTCTCACTGCACAAGATACAATCTCTTAATTCCCTGAAAGACACCTTGCAAACCAAAGAAACGTCTTCCTTAATTTCTGATCCCAGAAACACTAAAATACACACAGCACTTCCTGTAACTTTAACAGAAACTCCCAAAGAATTACACAGTAATATACGAACTATAACTGTAAATTGTAAACGTTATACCACTAATCAGTTAACAATATCCGTAGCTTTTGAACCAAATAGTCTTAAATTTAAAAAATGTATTGTTGACAATGGAGCTGGTAATAGCTTGGTTAGCTATGAAGCCACTCCCTTACAATTTAAACATCTTATTAAACCTTCTAAAGACATTGGAATACACGCCGTCAGTGGCTTAACTCATGATCACACGGTTTCGGTGGATTCATACATAGATTTTCCATTATACTTCTTTGATAGTGATTTTTCAACTAAACCCATAAATTTCTTAATAATCCCTGGAGAAATGATGTTAGCCCCAGTAGTATTGGGAGCTGCAGCTCTTAAAGATATTGACTTGCTCCCCGATTTAACCCTACGACGATTAATTAGACGACTCGGCAACAAATTCGAATGCATAATCAAAGAAATGAGTCAGTCTTGCACCAACCATGGTAGAAAAACTTCCTTCCTTAGTACCGTTGTAAAATAAATAGGTACCTATCCTATAACACAAAGTAAAAACTACATTGTACTCTTTTATTAAATCTCTGATAGTTAATAAAAATACAATAAGATTTATTATAAGTTAACCAAGTTCATAGATAACATAAACAGGGTGAACAGAAAAATTTTAAATGCTTCCCCCATTCTTATATGTAAATGGAATTAAATTTAAAAAATACAAATGCTTTTACCCAATTTTTATACTAAAATGGGATTAAAATGTAAAAAAAATTTAAATTCTTCGAATCCTGTCCTATTCTATCATTTCATTTTACATTTTCAACTTTCTCCTCAGACTCGCTCTTATGCTATCATTTATAACGTAAAGAAAAATAAGACTATTCTAGTCTTGTATTTAAAAAATAAACTATTCTTGCTCTGATATATCTTTGTTTACTAAAGTATAAAGCATTGCTGAAGTAAAGACGTTTTTACTCTCATATGTGTATTATCTGCTTCTAGCTCCAAGCTCATAGTATATAATATTTATTTACGGTATATATATATAAAATTTTGCGGTATATATATATATATATATATATATATATATATATATATATATATATATATATGAAGAAAATATATAGTACGGTATGTTTATTCCTGCATTACTTGCACCTTATATAGACATTCATTTATTTTCCTCCGAAACCTTGACTCTTTGTCATGACTAATGACAATGTTGCAAGGGAGTAGGAGGATGTTAGTCTCATATTGCAGATGATGTCTTTAGAGGCCAATGCAGCAATCATCTGAAGATCTCGGAGCAGCAGAAGACATCAGGTAGTAATGTACAAAGTTATGAAATAGTTAAAATTAAAATTTTCATTCCTATACTATTTGTGCAATCACATCGCCATTTTCTTATGTTATACATCATAGATAAAGGGGATGTATTTTATATAGTTGATGCTGATATCAAGATACTCTTAATCAAAGCAAAACAAATCCTCTATAAGTCACAATATACTGGTATAGGGATCGCAATATTTATAGCCGTCTTATTTATAACCAAATCTATTCATAAAAATGGTCTAATATAAAAGTTTAACATGGACCATGAAATTTATTAATTTTAAGTGAATAATAAGTATGTATTAAAACAATTATTTAAAGATTATTAATTCGACAAAAAATAATGTTAATAAATCCATTTATTACCAATTACTAATATATTTTATTGTATCTCACAAGAATATTCGCTGCTTTCCTACTTTCCATACATTTCCTGTCCTATCTTATTGTACTATAGTTTGTATAGTTTTGTAAGGTATAACTTACTTACTAATAGTGGATTCTATGGTCGTTGTAGTGTTTAATGAATTTTGTCACCTGTCTCCAAATATCCTAAATCATCCTCTATTTCTACCTCGGAGTACTAAGTTTAGGCTGTCATTTGTTGATGCCTTCGAAAGTAAGGTGGGGTTTTAGGCTTAGTTGGGGAGAGTGTAGGGGTGATTGTGGAGACAAGGTTAGTAATTATGTTTTGAACTCCTATTTAACATGTAATAAATACGTAATACATGAAAGTACTCACCTCATTTCCTTGTTTACAGTACTTACCCAAGGTTTCCAATGAGATTCATCAAACCTTTGATTTATCCTTAAGGTAAGGTCTCCTATTTTAATATCTAAATAACTTACTTTAATTAATGGTTTAATATTTAAATAACTTAAAAAACCTTAAATATTCTTAAATTCATAAATCTAATTTTGCCTATTTTTATAGGGTTTTTGTTTTGGATTCAATCTTTATCCTGGGCTGGATTTTTGTTTCCATTTTTTTTTTCAGTCTTAATGTTAGGTCAAGTTTCCAGAAGCCTGTTTCCTAGATTAAATCTTAAATCTTAGGACTTTTAACTGCGCAATCTTACCGATTTTGCCTATTTAAAATAAAAGCTTATAAGATAAGTAAAGAAACACCTGACCA
>JABUQX010148467.1:0-11414 GCA_015478945.1 Trachelipus rathkii | reverse complement strand
AGAGAGAGAGAGA
Organism: Trachelipus rathkii; assembly: GCA_015478945.1. NCBI lineage: Eukaryota > Metazoa > Arthropoda > Malacostraca > Isopoda > Trachelipodidae > Trachelipus > Trachelipus rathkii. The sequence continues at coordinate 11,401 of JABUQX010148467.1, read as the reverse complement.
GAGAGAGAGAGAGAGAGAGAGAGAGAGAGTTAAATTTTTTGGTATCAGTAATAATATATTGAGACTACCCAGCTTGGGAATTCAATCTACATCAGCAAGAATAGAATTAGAAAGATTAGGACAAGATTCAACTGCAAGAGTTCCCATGAATGGAAAGGGTTAGATAAGCAATTAAGATGATCGCTAATAAAATGGTGGAATAAAGTAGGAGACAAAACGGAACCCTGAGGAACAACAATATTTGATAGAGAAGGAACATGAAATCTTACCATCAATCACAATCAATGGAACGAATTGAAAGACTGGTGGTAAGTAAACAAAAGAAACCAGAAGTAGGTGGAAACACAAAGAAGTGAATTGGAGAACAAGGATGAAAGTCATACCCGGTCAAATTCTTTACATATTTCAAGCGCGACCACACAAAACTGACCTGGCTCCTAATAGTTCATAAAGGCAAAAACCATAAATCTTAAAGATAGGAGAATACATCTTCAGTAGACCTCGAGTGCCGAAAGTAATGATGGTCAGAAAGAAGGAAATGGGATACCAGGTGGTCTAAAAAATGAGTTAAGAATGGTTTCAAAGATTTTAGATAGAATAGCTTGGTCATATGCACACTTCCAACACTGAGGTAAATTGCTAATATTGAGGGAACAAAGAGTATAATTGAACGAGGGGCAATGCCAACTCAGAAGTTCACCCTCAAAACTCTGGGAGGAGTGCCTTCCTAGCTCATAGATTTCAGGAGCCAATATGTGATCAAATGTAATAAACAGGTAAGGCATAGGTCTCCCGAGGGGAAAATACGAGCATAGGAAATATAGTGACAGTAAGAAGTCACATGGGCCTATCGAGACTGTCCCAGCCATACTAAAGTAGATATCCAACCAAACCATGCTCATGCATAACTCCCCTCACCCTAAGGCTTGTCAATATCCTACACAAAGTAAAGGCCAATATATACACCAACTACTACCAAAAGCAAAAACTATATAGTTAGGGTAAATGCTAGCAACACTACAAATATTTATTGTCTATTGTCATCGTAATAGAATATAGTTTAACCTTATAACAAACTAAAAAACCGCCAATTTGGCTTGACCTTAATACACTATATAACACCCTTACCATCCATATACCTATCCTCTGCAAATGAGTTACAATCAATAACCTCCTACAGCAAACCATTCCAAATATTAACAACCATATTACTGAATGAGTGCTTTATTATGTCAAGATGGCATTTCTTCTTCTTACTTTTATTGTCTCCAATGGTCTCCTTTCTGTGGTCTACTATAAAGAATTTATTGGTCTCAGTATTATCGAGTCAAGAATTAGACGCAGAAATGGTGAAAGAAATTAAGACAGCATGCCACATTAAAGAAAATGGTAAAGTCATAATGGGTGATTTTAATTTTCCTGGCATTCAATGGGATTCCATGTCTAATATGGAAAATAGTAGTTCTGTATTTAACTATTTATAAATTGTATACTAGACAACTTTTTGAGCCAGATGGTTCATGAACCTACAAGACACGATGTACTGTTACATTTAATCTTAACTAACAATGAAAGTATGGGGAATCAGGTTAGCGTTGAGGAGAATTTAGGAATTAGTGACCATAATATAAAAAGATTTAACATGAATCTGATATCTGGGTTCAAATTGCAAGTTAATAAGGAAAAGATCTTAGATTTCCAAAATAGCGATTTTACCAAATTTCGAGACATGCTTAGAATAACTGACTGGGATAAAGAGTTCAAAGACCAAAACTGTTTTATCATGTGGGAACATTTTAAGCATATTTTGATGAATATTTTGAATTCAGTATGTTTTAAAGATAAACCCTAATGGGTTTATCTATAAAACATACTGAATTCAAAATATTAGGGTACAAACAGGTTATTATTACATACAATATTAGGGTATTATTACATACAATATTAGGGTACAAACAGGTTTTCTCTTCACCAACCTAATGGGTGGCGAAGAGAAAACCTGTTTGGTGGAATGGAGAGATAAGAAAGAAAATCAATGACTACTGCAGATGTTTAAAATATTCAAGGGTAGTAATAGGGAGGATGATTTAGAAAATTAGAGGAAAAATAGAAATAAACTTAACCAGTCAATAAGAATGGCAGAAATTAATTTAGCATGGAATAGTAATAAAGACCTGAAGTTTTTTTTTTAGCTTTTATAAATCTAAAAGTAAAAATGGGAAATTGGTCCAATTAAAATAGATGAAAATTTAGAGAGTTCAGATAGGGAGCTGATCAACATTTTGTGTTTATTTTGAGTCAATGTTTACCGAGAAAAGATTGGATAATAGTTTGGAGACTGATAGTTCTGGTATGTATGAAAGAAATAGACTTACAAAATTTGAATTTGAGGTAAAGATATTAAATTTTAATGGACCATATTGACCCAAGAAAAGCTGCAGGAGTGCAGGTCATGATAGTATAAATGGTAGAATTCTGAAGGAAGGTAGTACCAGCATTGCAAAGGCACTGTATTTAATTTTAAACCGATCTATAACATTTGGTGAGGTGCCAGATGACTGGAAAACAGCATATGTTGTGTCTATTCTGGAAATTATACGTCAGTTAGCTTAATATATCTGGTTATAAAAGTTTTGGAAAAGTTACTGGAATTTCAAATAGAGAAATATTTGAAAGATAACAAGATATTGCATACCTCCCAGCATGGTTTTTGAAAGGGTAGGTAGGTCATGTTGGACAAACCTCTTACAATTTATGGAATAAATTACTGACTGCATTGACCAAGAAGATCCAGATGATAGAAGTTATTGGAATGTTGTATAGGTGGTGTGGTTGTGGAATAGAAAACAGTGTGTACAACTAAATGGCAATAAGGCATCATGGAAAATAGAAGAGTGGTGTCCCACAGGGTTCAGTGCTGGGGCCACTATTGTTCCTTATATATATAAATGATTTAAACCAGGGACTTAAATGTAAGGATTCTAAGTTTGCAGGTGATACCAAAGTCACTAGCTCAGTAAGGAATAGTGATGGATGTATAAAGATTCAAAATGATCTTGATAAACTTCAGATAAGTGGCAAACGAATTTTAATAGTAAAAAGTGTAAAGTTCTTCACCTAGGTTACTCAAATAAAAGTTTTAGCTACAATATGAATGGGGGATTGACTCGAGTCTGTGGACCAAGGAAAAGATTTAGGTGTGATTACAAGCAGTAATTTGAAAGTACCTAATCAGTTGTGGTAATCTGTAGGTAGGTAAGTATGTTTAAAGTATAAGTCCATGATGAATGATAGTCAGGCAGGCCACTTTGAATTTAAAGGATGTCCAGGTATGTGAAGAGAGTCTATTTTTTATGTTTGTATCATATTGCTTTATTGCTTCATTGCTTATTATTATTATTATATTATTTATATTTATCTACCTGAGGGCAAGAATTAAAACTCGACTGCAAACACGGTGGTGGCGTTGGTTTGGGATAGCCGGCCTTAAATTTCGATTTCCTGTAGTCCCCCCGTGTTACCACCTGCATAGGGGATAAAGCATGTTAAAAAGGTAGTAAAAGGTAGTTTATATTTATTATGATTGTATAACTGAGGAATGAGAGATTGTGAGATGAGTGATTGGGGGAGTGTATGGTGTGTGAATCAGTGGGGGGTGACGAGCTCAACTGATTAGATCTTTGGTCACTATCATTTCTTTATTTTTCTTCAGTTTTTGGTACCTTGTTTCCGTCTATTTCTCTCGCGGCGCGGAGCTCCGAATTTCCTACCAGAATGCAAGGAGAGTGTGTGTTGGATGTTAGTTTTGTTTTTTTTGACCTGTTGACTTCTTAGTTTTTTTCTTTTTCCAGGGTTATACCCGAGTGCTGATGCACAGTGGTTTCAACCAGAGGGTATATTTTTTTTGTTTAAATTTTTTTTTGATTCTGTTGATGGTTGCATAAATTGAATTGATAAATTGGAAGAAAGACGCCTTTTACGCTTGACGAGGGAAAGGTAATATATAATATTTTTTTATCTTATAATTTATTTTATTTTTATTGCTTATTCCTTTATTACTGAATATTATTATTATTGATTTTTATTATTATTATTATGTAATGTGTGTGAAGCGAATGAGTTCGTTTTTTAAAGGTTCGTTTTTTTTCTCTTTTTTTTAGTTTTGGTTCGTCGTTCATTCCAAGGGTTTGAGTTGTTGGTGTCACAAGGCTGAGAGAAAGAACACACTTGTCATTGGTCCAGAGAAAGGTATGAACTATTATTATGCTTATGCTTATTATTATTGTAATTTTATTTATTATTATTATCATTATATTTGCTTATGCTTTTTATTGTTATATGGTTATATTTTTTTATGCTATGAGAATGAAAATCTTTGAGGTGTGTTGTTGTTTTTTCAGTTGGCTGTTTTTTCGTTGAAGGGATTGAAGAGTCAGGAATCGGAATTTTATAGAAAAAAAACTGAATGATTATCCAGGTAAGGGATATTTATTTATTTATATGCATTATTTTTTTCATTTCTATTTGTTAGATGGGTTAGGTAATTTTAATTTTTTTAAACGTGATTGCTACTTAATTTGATTTCAATTGCATTATTTATTACATTATTCAATTTGCTTTATGCATTATTTATTGCATCATTCAATTTGCTTTGCTTTATGACTTTGATTGCATCATTTAATTATTGAATTGATTTCATTATTTGCTTTAAGGCATTATTTAATTTAATTATTTAAGTTAATGAATTGAAGAATGTGATGTAACATTTGTAACGTTAAAGTAACAAACTTTGAATGATTTTTTTAATTATTGCTATTATTTATTATATTTATTTTTGCTAAGTTTCATAATGGTTAGAATGTTTTTTTTCTTCTCCAGTTTTTTTTTTCCTGGCTTTTTTTTGGTTTGCCTTTTACTGGAGTAAAACCCCGGCTCGACTTGGATCGAAGGCTGATCTGCGCACTTCGCAGGAGAACATTGTAAATATTGTATATAATAAACTGAAATAACGGAAATAAATTGAAATAAAAAGGAAAGTATTTGAAAATTCGAAATAGAAAAATAGAAAAAGACTATTATATAACCGAAATAAATTGAAATAAAAAGAAATTATTTGAAAATTCTAAATAGAAAAAGACTATTACATAAAGTGAAAATAGAGAATAATTAAGAAATTAAAAAAGTTGAAAATAAGAGAACTATTAATGAGAAAAAAAAATAGAATACACTAAACGTGCCCCTCCCCCCCAACTAGTATATAATTTGTATTTTGTATTATATAATTTGTATTTTTTAGATATATGTTATATATGTTATACTCAATGATGTTCTTGAGATTCTGAAGCAATTGATAGGATTAAGGTTATATTTTTTAGGATTACAGTTATCTTTTTTAGGATAAAGGTTAAAACATTTTTTAGGATTAAGGTATTTTATTATTTAGATTTAAGAGTTCCGTCAATTGGCTGAAATTGTATTTATTTGAGTATCGGTATCGGACGGTATCGGTATTGGACTGAGTTTTTCTTATAAATAGGTATCGGTATTGGGTTATTGTCGGTGTGGGTATCAGACTGTATCAGTATCAGTATTAATACTGTTGTTGTTGTCTTGTGTTTTTTCTTAATAAATTCTTATTGGTTTTGGTTGTTCGGTGTTTTCTTTTTTTTTCTCCTGCGTTTTATTCTTCCGTTAAGAGACTCACGACTTAAAACGAATAGTGAGCGGGATCGAACCCCACCACATATTGTGGAGAATCGAACCCACCACACAGTGTTTGGAAGCAAGGAATAAAGCTAATAAGAAGTTAGGTATAATAAATCGCAATGTCATTTACAAAAGCAAGGAATTTATAAGTAAACTATTTAACAGCTATGTTAGGCCATTACTACGGTATTTGTGCACAAGTTTGAGCCCCTTATTTAAGGAAACACATAGATATGCTGGAGAGTGCAACGTAGAGCAACAAGGATGATTTCTGGGTTTGAGGATAAGAGCTATGAGGAGAGGCTGAAGTTAGGAATGTTTTCTGTTGAAAGGCAATTTCTCAGAGGGGACATGAAACAAGTTTACAAAATATTTACATCTATCAATAATACATACCAATAATTTTTCATAGTAGGCCATAGGCGGGAGACCAGGGAGCACAATAAGAAAATTAAGAAAAAGGCAAGCCATCTTGATATAAAAAAGCATTTATTCAGTAATAGGGTTGTTAATATATAGAATGGTTTGCTACAGGAGGTTGTTGAGAGACTCGATTGCAACATTTTAGAAAGGATTGGATAGGTATATGGATGGTTTGGGTATCATATAGTATATTTTGACTAAGCCAAATTGGCGGGTTTATATTTACAGTAGCTATTAAGGTTAAATTGCATGTTATGACTATAACAAAGTTAAAGCTTTTAGTGTGGTTAGAATGTACTTCAGCTATAGTTTTTTCTTTTAGTTGTAGACTATGTGTATACTATGTAAGTTATTGTATTGACAAGCCCTAGGGTGCTTTTTGGATTTGCATGAGCATGTTTGGTGATAGGTTCTATTAAGTTGACTGGGACAGTCTCGATAGGCCCATGTGGCTTCTCACTGTCTCTATATTTTTAATGTTCTAATGAGAAATGCAAATATGTTGTAGATTTGTATTTTCTTTCTTTAGAAAACATTACTAAATCCTTCAGCATGTCCTCATAGCTCCAACCCTCAAAGCCAGAAATCACCTTGTTGCACTCTCCAGCATATCTATGTGTTTTCTTAAATAGGAGCCCAAAACTTGTGCACAATCCTATAATACTAGCCTAACATAACTATATATACAGCTTACTTATAACATCCTTGCTTTTGTAAATGACATGCGATTTATTATACCTAACATCTAATTAGTTCTATTCCTTGCTTAGAAAAACTGATTAGCTACTCTCAGATTACTGATTAAAATCACACCCAAATATTTTTCTTGTCTGCAGAAACAAGCCAATCCCCATTCAAATTGTATTTAAATTATTAGCATAGACTAAGCTAGATTCAAACTTGTTCAAATTTTTAGCTTGTTTTAGTTTTTAATTTATTTTAAGCTTTAGTGACATTATATTCAACTGTAGTTGGTAATATCATAGGTACCTATTTTTAGCAGTAAAACTAAATTACAGTAAATTGTTAATAGCTTTTACTACTAAATTTTTTATTCCAAAAGTTAGCAAATCACTGATAATTTGAAGTATGTATACTTTGTGTGATAGTTGTAGGACTGTGAGAGGAGAACATATGAATGAGTGTTCTGATTGTATTCTGTGTGCTGAGAATTTGTTATTGAGGATGGAGGTTGCAAGACTGAGTGAGAACATAAATGAATTGAATGAACTGGTATTTGAGTTATTATGAAAGGAGGGAAGTGTTAGAAAAAATTTAGTAGGGATGTAGTCGAGACTAGAAACTCACCTAGGCAGGAAGTCAGGAGGAGGTGGGCCACAGAAGTAAAAAAAAAAAAAAAAGAGTAATTCATCATGGCAGGAAGTTGTAAGGTGGAGGGCTAAAGAGGTAGAGTATAGGACTGCAGATACATGGAGAATTATTGAGAATAGGAACAAGATTAAGATATCGAGGAACAGTCAGCCTGTGATCTGCAGTAATAGGTTTGGCTATCATTTGGATGGCGAGGGATCTGAGAGGACTAATTGTAATGTTGGGTTTTCCAAAGGAAAGACAGAGGAACTGCTAATTGGAGACTCTCTGGAGATAGGATATTTTGTAATATGGATAAAAGGAAATGAATGAGTATGTTATCCAGGTGCCAGAGTGAATGAAATCATGGATGGATTGAGAGATTAAGATACAAATGTCTATTCAAATGTGATAATACATTTGGGTATGAATGATGTAGGACACAGAAGGTCGAAAGAATTAATAGCAAATTATAGGAGGTTGATTCATAAGATAAAAGGTAGTGGGAGAAGGCACATGATTTCTGGGATTTTACCTAGGTTAGGTGCAGGTCAAGAATGGGGAAGTAGGGCTTTATGCGTAAATGAAAGGGTTAGGAAATTTTGGATATCAAAACATATTAGGTTTTTTAGGTTTGTGGAGAGATTTCTGTACAAAGATCTCTTTGCAGAAGATGGAGTTAACTTGAGTCATAAAGGTGTTGAGCTTTTCAGTGCCAGTTTGGAGACCTCTATTAAAAAACTAAGTAAAGTTAGGGGTGATGGACTAAACCTTGATATGGATAATTATAGAAATGGTAACTGTAATGGTGGTGGGATAAAGATAACTAGTTAACTAGTGTTGTTATAGGCTTAAATAAAGATGATAGCATTGCAAGTAACAGCATTTCGAATATCAAATGGTTCTACACAAATGATCATAGCCTTAGAAATAAAAAACATTAACTGAAGAGTTATACCATAAAGGAGAATCAAGACATTATTTGCATTACTAAAGCATTTTATGGAGATTCCTATCAGGAATATGAAATAAAGATATTTATTTTATTTATACCAGCGTGAAGGAAAGAAGGATGGTTGTGTGGCACTTTACGTCAAAAGCAATATTTAATCTGTGTTAATGATTGACATTAAAACTAATCATGGTGTTGAATCTGCGTGGGTAGATATCCTTACACGTAATAAAACGTACAGAATAGGGGTGCTTTTCTAGACCTCCTGACCAGAGTCAAAAATTGGCTGTGGAAATGGAGAATGGTGAGAAAGCATGTCACAATAATGAAAAAGATATAGTCATAACGGGAGTATTTAATTTTCCTGACATTCAAGTGATTCCTTGTCTAATGTGGACCATAGAAGTTCTGTATTTATAAATTATATACTAGACAACTTTTTAAGTCAGGTGGTCCATAAATCTATAAGATACACAGCAATGTTAATATTAACTAATGATGAAAGCATGGTGGATGGAGTTAGAGTTGAGAAGAATTTAGGAATTAATGACCATAATATAATTAGATTTAACAAGAATGCGATATCTGAGCCAAAATTGCAATAAGGAAAAGATTTTAGGTTTCAAAATTGACGATTTTATCAAATTTTGAAACATGCTTAGCATAATTGACTGGAATAAGGAGTTTAAAGATCAAAATTGTTTTATCATGTGGGAATGCTTTAAGCAAAAAATAGACCCATTAGGGTGGCAAAGAGGAAACCTATTTGGTGGAATAGAGAGATGAGAAAAAGTTAATGAAAAGAGTAGATGTTTTAAATATTTAAGGGTAGTAGTAGTGAGGAAGATTTAGAAAATTATAGAAAAAAGAGAAATGAACTTAACCAGTCAATAAGAAAGGCAAAGAGAGTGGCAGAAATTAATTTAGCAAGGAATAGCAATAAGGACCTGAAAAAGTTTCTTTAAGAATAGGACAATTGGTCCAATTAAAATTGATGAAAATCTAATAAGTTCTGATAAGGAGTTTGTCAATATTTTCAATGTTTATTTTGCGTCAATGATTACTGAGGAAAGATTGGAAAATAGTTTGGAGACTAATAGTTCAGGTATGCATGTAATAAATAGACTTATGGAATTTGAATTTGAGGTATAAGAAATTAAATCTTTATTGGACCATGTTGACCAAGTAAAGCTGCAGGTCCTGATGGTATATATGGTAGAACTCTTAAGGAGGGTAGGGGCAGCATTGAAAAATACACTTCAAATAACTTTCAAACCCATCTAACAAATAACCTACAAAACACAAACAATAGAAAGTGGAACTTAAAAAAAACATTAAACAACACAAAAAAAAAATCTATCAAAAATCCCAACACTAGATTCCCACAAGCAACAAAACCAAATATCAACACCCTCACAACTAATTTCACAAAACAAAGTCATAAACCCATCCATCCACAAAATAGGAAAATAATCGGATCCCTTAAGAAAATAAAAAGCAACCATGATCAAACAATAGAAATAACAAAAATTTATATTAAAAACACCATAAAGACCCTCAGAAAACTCACCAGCAACTGGTCCTCATAACATTCTCAAACATTAACATCAAACACTTAGTAAATATCATACTAATTCATCTAACCCACATATACAACAATTCCATCAAATTAAATCACATTCCCTTCCTCTGGAAAAGAGCAATTATCATTCCAAAGTTAAAACCAGGAAAAGACCCCTCAACCCCTCTTCCTATCATCCAACTTCACTACTATCCTATCCCCTCTGTGTAAACTCATAGAAAAGCTCATACTGAATAGAATAAAACCACACATCCCCAAACAAAAGCTCCAACATGGCTTCCAACAAAACCACTCAACCTCAACAGCTCTCTTAAACATTATACAACCAATAAATAATAGATGGCTTACATCTCAGACCCACACATAAAACTCTACTTATGGTAATCAACATAAACAAGGCTTTCAACACAGTCCTCAGACACAATCTAATACATAAAATAATAAAATCAAGAATCCCCACTAATTTAAAGAAGTGGTTATCAAATTTCCTATCAGGAAGAAGAGCTCAAATATTGATCAATAACAAGAAATCACGTACTATAAACATTAAAAAACAGTGTACCCTAAGGAACAATACTATTTCCTACACTTTTCAACCTATTAACAGCAGATCTTCCACAACCACAAACAATCCATACAAACTTAAGCTGATAAAATCACCATAGCTATCACACACCAACCCTCCTAACTCAACAATACATCAACCAAATACAAACTTGGTTAACGGACAATAGAGTGTCTGCTTCACCAAACAAGTCCTCTATCACACTAATCACAAAAGATCACCAATTCGGAACTACCAATCCCTAAATTTTTACAAATAACATTGTTATCCCACTAAACAAAACACCCAAAATATTAGGAGTAACACTGGACACATAGAAAACAATACAATATCAGCAACCAGGAAACTAAACATTCTAAGAATCATAGCAAGCACTGACATCACAAATAACAAATAGATATACATCACCATATATAAACAATTTATCCACCCATCACTGAACTATGCTTCACCAGTATAGCATTCACTAATAACCAAGGGAAACGTGAGAAAACTCCAAACACAAAACAAGGCACTCAGAATTATAACTATGTATACTTACAACACCTCAACTACATTCAGAGACCAAACAAAGATACTACCTATAGATAAACACCTAGAAATGACAGGCACCCAATTTTACGCTAAAACACAGACACCACAACACCCTTGTCACATTGCACTCTAACCCCACTCACCACTAGGGTTGGGAAAAAAAACGTTTTTTTTTTTTAAATCGTGTTTTTTTCATGAAAAAACATGTTTTTTCATGTTTTTTTTGTTTTTTTTTCAGTTTTTTTCATTAAATGTACTTTTAAAAATATAAAGAGGCTAATATGATATTTCACTTGAGTATTTTCATTTTTCAAATATAAGGATACTT
>JABUQX010148466.1:0-11463 GCA_015478945.1 Trachelipus rathkii | reverse complement strand
GACATTGTTGGAAATTGATAAGTAAGATCGATCTTCTTATCCTCTGCCACAACAATACCTGTTAATATAAAAATATATATATATTAGTTTTTTTTTATATAAATATTAGAAATGCTCCAACATGAATGACCACGTAGTGTGTTATGAGAAAATATATAAAGCAACACTCCACAGCAAGCCACTCATGCTAAACATTTCCAGTTTTTTTTTTAACTGACCTTTTCGTGGTAAATAAAATATGATGGTAAATATTAAAATATTAAAATTTTAATATTTAACAGATCTTGATGACACTTGGCAAAGCATCAAAGCATAGACTAGCTTCAGCCTATATATCGTCATAAAACAAGCAGCGTACGGACATGCATGTAGCGTGTATAAGAAAGAACATGCAGTTTACAAAAATTAAGCAGCTTACACAAGAACAAAAGTTTAAGCAGCTTAAATAAGAAAAACGCTCATTGCTCTTCCCTGTATTTTCAGACAGACATGTGGCTTACACATTGTTACCCATGTTATCCATGCATGCTATATGCTTTTAACCTTTCTCTTTTACGCATATTTTTTATGCAGAGAATTGGTACGTTACAGAATTATTAAAATAAATTTGTTAATAAATTCATATATAATTATATAATAATGTATGATACTATATAAATGAATACTTGTTATGCTCAATCGTTTTGATTAACCATAACTCATATCCCAAACCTTATATATATTTCGTTGCTTACAGCGTGATGACTTTCGATCGACGAATATAACGATACCGAGAGACATCTCCAGCGTACAAGATACCTCCATCCTGTGCAACATCGAATAATCCACAGTACTTAAAAATAAAATCTGAAAAAACTGCTTTTTGGATTAGGATTAGTGCACATATAGAAATAAAACTTGTAATGGATAATAAAATCCTTTTAAACAAGACAAAAAAAAAAAAAGATGTACATTTGTACATAAACGACTTATGCTCTCTTAGAAACAGAAAAGTATTTATATGGTCTTTAAACTTATGCTCTCTAATAAAAGAGAAAAGTAAAAACATTTGAATTTATGAAAATTCATTAAAGGTAGGCATAAGGTAATTGTAATGAACCCCGCCTAAACACTTTATGCAACATGCTTCTTTCTTATATTGAGTCCCATGCATAATTGGCTTCTTTATGTTATAGTATATATGCACAGGGGTCTTAAATAATTCGGTAAAAGAATCTATTACCTCCGGAAGAGGCATTTGACCGGGGAGAGCTAATAATCGTAATCTCTTTTGCATTGATTTACCCTGCAATTTATATTTGTGGGGATGTTTTTTTAATTCTTCTACGAGAGACTGACGGAGCTCCAGATGACGATCATACGTTCCGTATTGGAACATTGATAAACATTTAAATAGAGAATCCCCACCACCGGGTATCTCAATGACGAAATATCCATCGGGTATAAATTCAATAGAAGAGTTTACAGGGGAATTTTCCGGAGTCTCATTTATAGGGGATCGCGAAAGTGCATCCGCTACTACATTTTTATTACCTGAGATGAATCGAATCTCAAAATCATATTCGTCTAACTCTTCCATAGTTCGAGCTAGTCTACCGTCAATAAGACTCATATTTTGTAAGTAAATTAGGGGCATATGGTCTGTAAAAATAACAAACTTGACTCCCCGTAAGAATGGTCTTAACGACTTTACGGCCCATCGTAAGGCTGTTAATTCTTTATCGATTACACCATAATTTCTTTGGGTACCATTAAAGGTCATGGAAATAAAGGCAATCGGTCTGCGTTCATCATTTTGAATTTGCGAGAGGCACGCCCCAGCCCCAATATCAGAGGCGTCCACATGAAGCTCCATTGGAGATACATCCGGGCTGTAGTCAGGGAAACCCAATAGACATGGTTTTGTTAATGCTTTCTTTAATTCGTCGAAAGCATTTTGACATTCCGGAGTCCACTGGATAGTTTTTCCACCGGTCTGACACGACAACGGCTTACTAATTTGTGAACAATTTGGTATGTGCCTCCTATAAAAATTAACCATGCCTAAGAATTGGCGTAAGTGTTTCACGGTGGTCGGAACGGGAAAGTCCAGAGCACCTTTTATATTCTTTGAAAGGGGAAGAATCCCTTGTTGTGATACGTGATGGCCTAAAAATTCCACTTCTGTTCGACAAAGACGGGTTTTACTCGGTTTCAATTTATACCCGTTCCTTTCCAAAGCCGATAGAACCTTATCCAACGTGACTAGATGCTCTTCAATGGTTTTACTAAGGATGATAATATCGTCTACATATACCATAACGTTAGACCAGGATAATTCCTCTAAAGCCAGCATCATACCACGCTGAAAAGTGGCAGGGCCATTTTTTACACCGAAGGGCATTTTTAAATATTCGTACTGGGCAAAGGGGGTAGAAAATGCCGTCTTTTCAACACTATCAGGTTCCATTGAAACCTGATAATAGCCCCGTACCAGATCTATGGTAGAAAAGTAATAGTTCCCATTCATATTGTAAACCATATCGATTAGGTTTGGCAATGGGAAAGAGTCAGTCTTCGTGACAGCGTTTAGCTTCCGGTAATCAATGCATAAACGCAATTTACCATCAGGCTTTCTAACGGGGACCACGGGAGCCGAATAAGGAGACTTGCTGGGTCGTATGATATCTTGTTCCAGCAACTCCCGACATTGCTGTTCGATTTCTTGGGCCAACGGACCCTGAAATCGGCGAACTGGTAATCGAACAGGCCTTTGGCTCTCAACCTCAATAGCGTGAGTAATATTGGTAGCGACACCCACGTCATGGTCACCAAAGCTCAATGCTTTTTGGCGCCTCATCAAGACAGCAATAAGATCTTGTTTTTGTTGGGAATTGATAGGCAACTCATCCAACAAAAAATCCTTTATTAGTTTTTCAGGTGTCCAAACCTCTTCTTCCCTTGCTAAGTCCGGGGAATGTGCATAAGGCTTTACTGTATTAACATTTATAGGGCAACTTGCATCCTCCGCCAAGGACGTTATCTGGCCCAATACAGTGCCTTTCCTAATATATTTATTTTTTTCGGAGATGTTCATAATAGCGATTTTTCCGCATGAATTTATGTCTACGACCCCTGATATTGGAAAAATGTCATCCAGCACACCACCCTGAAAACCCACCAACGCTAATGGAACATCTGAGTTATTTGAATTACCCGTAACCTCAACCATTTTGCAAGAAAAAGGGGAAATGCTAATAGAATGGACATTTACACATTTATAAAAAGGCATTGACCCACTTTCATCCTTAGCTACTACTTCAAAACCCTCATCTTGTCGATGTATTAACTGTCTAAGGGTGAGGTCTGGAAGTAAATTATTGTCCCTCAGCGCAACGGCTCCTAAAACCATCCATTCTAACAAAGCTTCCTCAGGGAGAACTAGGATTTTAAGGGGCTTAGTGACAAAACTACTATTAGGGAAGAATAAAGGGACTTCAACATAATATTCCACGGGAACTATGTGATCTCTTATTAAACCACTAACGGCCTTTATTCCTATTTCCGCAGAAAGTCGCAAGGGAATATTTTTTAAATGACTATTGTACAATTCCACACCCATCAAGCTCATTCCGGCCCCGCTGTCTATCATACATGCGTATGAGCCAAAACTATTAGGTTTAAATGCGACTGTAATTATTAAGGGATCGGTGGATGCATTCGCGCAAGTTACCCGCACAGTGCGCAATGCACTCTCAATTACAGGCACCGATTTTTTTTCATCGTCGTTTACTACAGTATCTAAGATGGGAGTACTTATTTTTTTGACCTTATCGAGGATTAACGGTGAACCATTCTCTGTCTTGCTCTCCCCCGATCGGTTCATCTCCGGGGAGACCGTTGGTTTAACGGCTGTTGTTGGGATTTGGGTGGATGTGGTTTAACAACCGCCAATCCAGATGCTTCTTCCCGGGATATATCGTTTTCCACCGACCTATCCACATATTGTGTTGTTGGAGGAGCAGATCCAATCGCTTGAGAAACAACCCTTTGGGGATTATTATGGTTATTCGTCCTATAATACACTTTTTTTATCGCACCTGTACGACTATTAGGTGCTTGATTTTCAGGATATCTAGGCAGTCTTTCGGCATTACACCTTATGCCGGGGTGTGGACCATGGCAAAAAGGGCATTCCACTCTCCGTCTATTCGGTGAACTCCGTTGCGAATTATACGCCCTACACTCAAACCTCCTATGTCCCTTCTTCCTACAGTAACTGCAAACCCCCAGGTATTTATAACAATCTTTCATACAATGACCGGATTTTTCACAGAACTCACAAATAATGTTTTTCCCTTCGTCCTTATAAGAACGAGGATCTTTCCCAACATATTTACCCTGACCATTATTTTTGAACGGCGGTGAACTACGAAAGTTATCCCGATAAAACCTACTACCTGACAGTTTTCCTTGAGGAGGAACAGGATAGCTACTTTTGGGACCCCTTATGTTATGGTTATTAGGGAGGTTCTTTTGATTATTATCACCCCGGTTGTGTGTTTTTTCAATACGACTGGGAAGTACCGTCTCTATCTGTATTACAGAATCGTCGTTTACCCTATCGTTGGATGTTTCAACGTTCTTTTTCGTTCTTGTTATTTCTACCGGAGGTTGGGACACGGAATTTGAATCTGTTCTATGATCATCTTCCAATGAATCCGCGAAACTTACGATTTTTTCCCAAGGAGTTCTCCCAATACCGTCTAACTCCTGCATCTTTATATACTCTCTTACAGTTTGTTCTATGTGAGGAGGTAGGCTGCATAAAAACGCTATTCGAAGCGAGTCATGTTCCCGCATATCGAAACCAGGATGGGCTTTTCGAGCTAATCTCTCTAATCGAAGGGCATACATACGTATGCTCTCCCCGCGATTACGGTGTGCCGCAAAATAAGCCTGCAGTCTACATTCCTTTTTTAATCGTTCCTCATCATGATACCATTCGATTAAGGTATCTCGGACAGAGAAATAATTTCTGTCTTCTTTAGTTATTAATTTATATAAATCGAGGAATTTACCTTCTAATTGTCTACCCAGCAATCGCAACCATTGCTGGGGTGCATTTGGGTAATGCAGGTTACAATAAGCCTCAAAATCACCCAAATACAGTAAGAGGTCTTGTTCAGCCTCATATTTGAATTTTCCGGGGTCGACGACCTTCAACCGTTGTGAATTTTTAAGTAACTGAGTTAGCATCGCGATTGCTTCAGTTAACAGGTCTATGTGTTGTTTTATCTGTCTACCGGTATAGACAGACTCGTCATTATAATCCGAACGTCTATAGGACGTCGATGTTTGCGGCTGAAGTAACGGCCTATATTGGGTTGGTGGTGGTGACGCACCTTGGTGATCATAGGATCCCCGATTAGGATGTGTCAAATTGCTTAACGCGGCAGTGGTATCGACTATATTAGTACGTTGTGGAGGGGAATGCGGTGACTCCACCTCTCTTCCTGATCTAAACGGTGGTATATATAATTGTTGCGCAAGATTACCTGGTGGCACAAAAGACACCTGTGGTTTCGCATTATGTAATTGGGGGTAATATTGACCTTTCTGATCATTAATGTCAGAACTCATTCGTTGTTGGTCGAGGTAAGTCTTTTCCGAAATTAACTTCGGATGACTAACTGATTGTGAGCGGAAAGGCTCTACAGTATGATCGATCTTAAGTGATGACATGCCAGATAATAACTGTGGCTCATCAACAGAAGATGTTTTTGGTCTAGTGCTTTGCATCGGACCATCATTATTAGCTAATCTCTGAGTGAGTTTTTGTTTGTCCCTTGTAAATCGAGACACTAAGTCATTTACAAGGAGCATAGGTATGACATCATCATCATCCTTTCGTAAAAGGGTTTGAATGTCATTGGAAACTAATTTATCATCATCATCATACTCTTCCTTATATATATACGGATCAGAGTTACGCCTCAGCGGCTTAACTCTTCCTCGCATATTGGTACGTAGTGCTGGGGCCCTGGATGTAACATTGACATCCAGTTGACCTCGATTTAATGAGTCTAAGTCCTGTCTGTCTGATCCCTCCAAACGGTTCGATTTGGGGGATCCAGGGATTTGAGCGTGAGCCATGTTTAAATTAAATTTAATTTAATAAGCGGTCGAAGAAAAGCGATAGCGATAGAATTGAGAAAAGAACCAGCATAAACAAATCGAAAGTGTAAAATGCTGTGAAGAATGTTGTGAACTAAATCACAATCAGGCGCGACTGGCGAAAGGAACACAAGGTCCCTGTTCGGGCGCCAATTTATTGGTGTATTATGTAACGGGAAGCGGCACAACGAAGTGAACTAATAACCGCTTCCCTGCGTTGAATCTTTGACAAAATCGTGGTAACTAATTTTAAGTAAAATAAGCAAAAGTAAAACGTAAATTAAGGTAATTCAGAAAAACAGATGTGAAACTCTACCTTTACGGTCTTCCTTAGAAACGATGGTGGCGCAGAATTAGCTCTTCCGTCCTTGTCGTTTGATTAACTATGAAGTGAAGTTCCAATGGCAGTTGTCCACATCATATTCGAAGCATAAGGCTAAATCTAAAGGTGGGTATATGAGGAGGACCTTGATACCCTGCCACCAGGAGAGCCCTTGATCGTGTCTACGTAGATTTTACTTACTCATCAACACAGCAACCATAACTCATTAATTTTTACTCTTTATAGGTTAAACCAAATGAAAGTGTAGTTGTACTGTTATTGTTTTAATAACTCCGGATAGAGAAACATTTATATATATACACACAAACATGAATTATAGTGTTTGTGAAGTAGACAAATTACGATAATTGGTCACATAGAAAATATACTGGTTCGTACGTAAATAATGGGAAAAGAATCGAAAACTGTGTAGACATAAACGTCTAACACCGAATATTGTGCAACGAATTAATTAAAGGACATAAACGTCCAAAACAAAATGATAACGAAAATGGTGTAAACATAAACGTCTAACACCGAGTATTCAGACAAATTATTAAAGGACATAAACGTCCAAACAAGGAGATTAATATTAAGGGACATAAACGTCCAGAACAAAGAGATTATAAATTAAGGGACATAAACGTCCAGAACAAAGAGATTATAAATTAAGTTATGAAGGTAATTAGTTCCTTCAAATAACTGTACAAAAAATTAATAAAGTAGATTCATTGATGTGATGCAGCTCATTGATGATAGAAGCAGAGGATATGGGAGAAGTCAGGAAGAAGATCCAGCAGAGCGAATTCCATCAGATACTGGATAAACACAAACCCAGAAATGGGAATCTCATCATAAGCCCAGGAATGGACGTTCTTACAAGCCCTGGATTGGGAATTCTTAAGCCCTGGATTGGGAATACTTGTCACCAGCCCAGGAATGGGACCCTAAAGTGAAATGAAATAAATAAATAATATTTATTTCATTTCACTTTCTTTTTAACAAATTAAGTTAAGAAAATGCTAAATAAAACTAACCCTTTAATTGTACAGTAATTTCTTAGGAGGGGACTTTTCAAGACAATTTCCCAAGTAATAAAGATCCTCAGGAAAGCTTCTATAGATAGAACTGACAGAATATGGACGTCTGTAATGTACGTACATTACATATTAATTTATCCATGTTATCAGTTAGCGAATTAAAGTCATTTATCAAATGATATTATTTATGCGATTTATTATTAAGAATTTAAGAAAGATAAACAATACGTAACACCCACCTGATAATCCCAATAAATATTAAGATCGTCCAATTGTGAAATCGTCAACTGTGATTTGCTGCTTAGGTGATTGCCAAGAATAAATATGAATTATCTCAGCTTTACTACTAAAATTAATGACTTCAGAGATAATGGCAAAAGCAGAAATTATTGAAAAATACTTATGATCTCTAGAAATACATAAAAAAGATTATAATATGAATCATGGGTTAAGGATTTTGATAAATGAAAATAAATGAAGACTATTTCAACCAACTTGATTACTTGAGCAGTTTGGGGCTTAGGAGAGACAACGGTCCCCCTAACATCCCCCCACGCTAAAATTGAACCCCCCCCTTTTAAACAACGCAAACCGAATATGAAAGATGGAGGGTGGCGGAGCAAATATACCAAAGAAAGCCGCCATACGCGAACAAGTAATTTATATAATTATATATAATAAAAATGGAATTCCAAAATTAAGAAATTTGAAGAAAAATCGCACATTAGAAAACAAGAGGCTTTATGGTTATGTCATTACAAAAAACGACCTTTTTAACTTAAATATTAAGACGAAATATATGTTTTAATTAATGTTGTGAATTAGAGTCACCACTTATATAATCGTCCTCCTCATTCATTATTTCCATCCAATTTTGCAATGCTACGGTACGTTGTTCTTTGTTTAACAGATCCCAATGAAGCTTTTTCATAAGATCCCGGATACCATGACGTTGTATCTTTTTGAACTCCTGGTCCATCGGCGTTGGTATATTATGACAAGAACTACATCCAGGATTTGTTCTATCGGTCTGTTCTCTCGCCACAAAAGGCGAGCTTTGTGCAGTACCATAATAATCGTTGCTCTTTTGAGACGGAAAATTATAAGCGTATGCAGAAGCAGATGTCTGCTGAGGTGGTGGAACGTATTGTGAATAACTTGGCAATGAATACGAATAATAACCGGAATGCGCAGTATTACTATGGGAAGAATGCGCCGGTTCCAAAGCTTTATCAAATTCCGGATAGTAAGTAGAAGAATAAGCAGAAGTGGAAGGATAAGTAGAAGTGGAAGGATACGACGTTTCATAGTTACGGTGACTAGTACGATAGTTCGCATAGGTACTATCTCTATAGGATTTATCATATGTATAGGATACCCGTGATCTAGTTTTTGACGTTTTTGATTTTTCTTTTACTGTTGGAGCAATGAAACAATGCTGATATACCTTCATCATGGCTTCCAAAAATTGTTTATTAGGGTGAAGCCCGTCGGAAAGCACTGGTGAGTTTAAGGTTAATGATTGCTCCTTATAATATTTTTCATGGGGAGTATCTTCACTAAATTGAGTTTTCCCATGGTATTTATTCATAATTTCCTCGCCCTGAATTATCCTTTTATCAGGCCAACTATATTTGGCTGATAATAGAGTGTTGAACTTGTCGAAACTATGTATCGCATGTCTTCTCATAACTTCAGGATTCAGTATCAGGTCGCTAACACAAAAGTCAGCTTGCGATTCACCCCAATCACTAACAATCCTACTCCTATTGAAAGCGTATAGGTCTTGAATAGGAGGTATCATTAGGTAGGTTTTCACCTTGGGGTTTGACTTTTGGACACATTCAATGATTTTTGTCATAATAGAGGGTATTTCCTCTATATCGAAATCAAGTTTGGGTTCGAAAACGGAGGTGGTCTTTCCAGTTTCCTTATTAAGTAGTTCTTTCTTCTGCCAGGCCATAGTAGTAAGGGCCCAGAGAAGTACGTGGTCTACGTTAGCAGACATACTGGATTCCACTCTGGCAGTACAGTCAGAGAGTTGTCTGCCGGATTCAAAATTCACTCGGGTGTACAACCCATGTTTCCGGCGTAAATATACTTTATGGTTCCGGAAGAGATTTACTTCGGATGAACCCACGACGAATAGTAGTGACATTGTTGGAAATTGATAAGTAAGATCGATCTTCTTATCCTCTGCCACAACAATACCTGTTAATATAAATATATATATATATTAATTTTTTTATATAAGTATTAGAAATGCTCCAACATGAATGACCACGTAGTGTGTTATGAGAAAATAAATAAAGCAACACTCCACAGCAAGCCACTCATGGTAAACATTTCCAGTTTTTTGAACTGACCTTTTCGTGGTAAATATAATATGATGGTAAATATTAAAATATTAAAATTTTAATATTTAACATAGACTAGCTTCAGCCTATATATCGTCATAAAACAAGCAGCGTACGGACATGCATGCAGCGTGTATAAGAAAGAACATGCAGCTTACAAAAATTGAGCAGCTTACACAAGAACAAAATTTTAAGCAGCTTAAATAAGAAAAACGCTCATTGCTCTTCCCTGTATTTTCTGACAGACATGTTGCTTATACATTATTACCCATGTTATCCATGCATGCTATATGCTTTTAACCTTTCTCTTTAACGCATATATTTTATGCAGAGAATTGGTACGTTATACAATTATTAAAATAAATTTGTTAATAAATTCATATATGATTATATAATAATGTATGGTAATATATAAATGAATACTTGTTATGCTTAATCGCTTTGATTAACCATAACTCATATCCCAAACCTTTTATACATTTCGTTTCTTACAGCGTGATGACTTTCGATCGACGAATATAACGATACCGAGAGACATCTCCAGCGCATAAGATACCTCCTTCCTGTGCAACATCGATTAACCCACAGTACCTAAAATAAAAATCTGAAAAAAACGGCTTTTTGGATTAGGATTAGTGCACATATAGAAATAAAACTTGTAGTGGAATAAATCTTTTTAAACGGAAAAAAATGTACATTTGTACATAAACGACTTATGCTCTCATAAGAATAGAGAAAAGTATTTATATGGTCTTTAAACATATACTCTCTAATAAAAGAGAAAAGTAAAATATTCGATAGAGCAGGTTGTTACTGCTTACGGCCGATTTCTTGGAGGACGTACATTTAAATATTCTAGTGGTGTTGACATCACGTTTGGTATTTCCGGGACTGGTCCCATCCGTCGTGTCCACGGGCGAGATGGGCCCTCTTGATTCGGTTCAGCATCGAAATGAACAAGCCCAATGGTGTCATCATAAAATTGAACCCCGGTGGGATCACCCAGAATTTCACCTATCACCTGGAAAGTTGGAACCGGAGTCTGAATAGGGGAAGAATTATGAGGGGACGAACCCATCGCATGCATACCCGGAATTTGTGGGCTAAAACCGTAGAATTCGGTCAAGGTCGAGTTATTTGAACTACTAAACTCAACCATTGGCATATCGGGGGGATGATTGATCATACTAATCTGTTCCGATATATGACTACCATCTTCGGGGGAAACGGACCAAACGGAAGTTGGTCGATCTCGAAAATATAGACTAGAAGTAAAGGAATTTTCCTGTTCTATATCAGTAGGAGCTATTCTCCTGGTGTGTTCCTCCAAAACCGACGAAGTGAGAATAGAGGGATATTGAAATTGGATGGGATAGTCATGTGGATATAAGTCATGATAATCCAAAACAGGAGTTGACACACTCCCACTGGTGTATAAAACTGTATCCGTTGAGACAGCGTCGCCAGAATGCGTCGGGACAGCAACCGATGTACCTTCTAAGACATCATTGTCTATGGAAAGGTGAGTATGAGAAGAATTCTCCGAGACTTGAGGAATCTCAACAGGCAACGTTGAGAATTTTACTGT
>JABUQX010148465.1:0-11529 GCA_015478945.1 Trachelipus rathkii | reverse complement strand
AAGTTTGATTCCTTACCTCATATCCACATTTCACAGACCTTGTTTTCAGGTATTTCCAGGGCCCTATCACACCTTTCTTCTAAAAGATCCTACGAGGGTCTTCTAGGATGGTGTGCTTAAATGTCTTCTTCTATGACTTCCTCCATATCTTCACTATCATCTGAGGTATATTCTATTTTGATATCCCTATACCATACTCTCCTTCTAGTTACTCGTAATTCATCTCTTTTCTCCATGGTAATACAATTCAGTCTCAATTTCTCCATTTGGTCATTTTCGGGTAAAAAGTCTCTTTCAAGCCATCCACTCCGAATCTCTATCCAAGTTCGGGAATCGTATGGATTTACGCTAGGTTCTGGTGTTCTCAACTTTATAGTCCAGAGAGTCTTTTGTCGATGATTCTCTTGCCATTGGTAACCTTTTTTAGCATGTTTCTTGTATTGTCTAATTCCCTCCTTGAACAGTTTCCAGAAATGTTTAATGGCTTTCTTTTTCATATGCAATCCGTCAACAGTTTGTCCTGGGTAAGGTTCAGTATCTTCTCGTGCGTTTGCTATAATCCTGATCCCTCTACGTCTTGGTTTACCTCTAACCCATGTATACTGACCCATTCTGGCTAATGCAAGTGGCTTTGGACAAATATACTCAATCCAATGATCGTAAAACTCATTCACATTATTGATAAATTCTCTCAAGTATTGACGACTAGCTCTTGATGAATATTGTCGGTCAACTGTTCTTCTGTCCAAATCATTACGAAGTCTCTGTCGATTATAACGATCAAAGTTGGGCGTATAAGGTACAGTACAGACCACCCTGCAAAATGGGTAATCTTTGCCCCATTTCATAATGTACCTACACAGAGTGACAACTAGTTTTTCCATTTCCAGGTCTGTATTTGAAACCATGATTTTACTGTTAGTATTTCGAAAGTATTCAAGTTGAGTAAAATCACACTGTAATCCCACTAAAATTATCAAATGGATCAAGTCAGTTTCTCGTTTCCTATTTCTTTCTAAAATTGCCTCAGTCAGTTGTATCATCTCCATGATTTTTAGACCATTTTTGTAATAGAATTTTACATCTTTGTAGGGCATCTCTTCCGGGTACTCGGCTAGAGCTCGTACCCTACTGTCACCGATGATCACAACTCTCTCATCATATTTGTCTTTACGGCGTCTAGTCCTTCTACTGGTACTCATTCTGTAATATAAAACATATATTATTTTAACCATTCAAACACATAGTTCATCTTGTGCTCGTTGCCAAACGATCTCTTATTGATCATTAAGGCAACGATTTTCTTAAGGCACACCTGTTTATTTTCATATTTTCCATGGTGACCAGTCTCCTAATCACCATGACAATTTTTGCTTTTCTTTTATTAATTTATCTATCTTAGAGTGATTATTTTTCTATCCTGACGTCCATTTCTGAACTCAGGATTATATTATACTTTTCATATTCTATTGTCAAAGCAATCAATTTTTTAGATTACTTTGTCACTTATTTCAAAATTTTATTTTTCTTTTATACGATCTTTGATCACCAAGGTGATCTATTTTCCTTTATTTTGTTACTCAAACAATCTTTATTTGATTATCAAAGTAACTTTATAAACTTCAAACAATTATTTTTCTGATTACTAATCTAATCAAATTCTTATTTTTATATATTTTTCCGTTACCAGAGCAATCTTTACATGATTACTGAGGTAACTATATTTGTTTCATAATTAAACTACTTTTTTAATCTCTCTCACGTTCTTCCATAATCCATGACTCCAAATTAACGGTGTCATAGTAAATTGTATCATCCGACATATCTATTGTATTCTCCGTAGGAGATCCAATATATGACTCAAATAAATTTCGTCCCCATACTTCATCAATATCAACTTGTACTCCTGTATCTCTAAATTGTGTTTTCCTACTACCCATCCCTGATCCTAATGGTATTGAAAACTGCTCTAACTTTTTCCAATTTAAGGCAAATGAATTTTTTACTGTCTCATCTGTAAATCCCTCAAAATCTTTGGGAACATTTCTGAAATCTAACGGGTCAAAGCCCTCAAAACTATAATCTGACTTAATACTTTCTTTTTCCAATTCACTACCTAAATCTTCACTACTTGATTTTTTACTACCTAATCCTTCTAATTCTTTTGTACTCTCGTAAAACCTTTTTAAATGAGTTTGATGCACTCTGTATAACAAAGTTTTACTATATTTATGTTGAATGTCGTACAAGACTTCATTCCCATAAACCTTTACTATTACATACGGTCCATGAAATTTCTTTGCCAGTTTATTAGCAACAGCATGCCCCTTATATATGTTCTTTTTTAAAACTAACTCATTCAATCGAAATGGCTCATA
The DNA here is from genome assembly GCA_015478945.1 of Trachelipus rathkii. Lineage (NCBI taxonomy): Eukaryota > Metazoa > Arthropoda > Malacostraca > Isopoda > Trachelipodidae > Trachelipus > Trachelipus rathkii. Next base: position 9,151 of record JABUQX010148465.1, on the reverse strand, counting down.
GTTTGGGTCTTTTTCCTTCCATGTTAATTTTTCTGATTCTACTTTCTTTACGTTGTCTAAAAATAAACTAGCTGGTGTTTGTTGTAATTCCCTATGGAAACTATGATTGTACGTACTAACTATATCACCCAACTTACAATCCCAAGTACCTACGTCATCTAACATCCTAAGCATGTTTAATATAGTTCTATTCACTCGTTCTACAATCCCGTTCGTTGATGGTACGTTTGCAGCGGTTAACCTATGATGTATATCTTTCCCAGATAAAAACCCATCCATTAACTGATTCCTGAATTCTGATCCATTATCTGTTTGTATTTCTTTTGGGTTTTTTAAGAAAGTAGCTAGCATAACTCGAAAATTAGTCAAAACCGTTTCAGCTTTCTTATCCGGTAAGGGTATGGCCATTAACCACTTTGAATACAAATCGATACCTACTAATACATATTTGTTTCCTTTCTTAGTCATTGGCAACTCCATTAAATCCAGAGCAACAATGTCAAACGGTCCTTTTGCTTTTACTTTCCAAGTTGGTGATTTATTTCTTCTTGCTGGTATACCCTTATTCTCCTGACATTTAATACAAGTTTTCGCAATACTACTACAAATGTGATAAGCTTTCGGATGCCATGCTAATGCGCTGATCTTCTGTAGTAATTTATCTCGTCCTAAATGAAAATACTTTTTATGAACGTCTATACTCAAATTAATCATGTCATGATAGGCAATTATTGGAACTTGTCGCTGTTCAATCAATTTTATTAGGTAACCATCCTGACACACTATTTCATGCAAATATCTACTAAACGGTCGAAGGACAAAATCCTGTTTCATTTGTTTCATTCTTTCTGAATCATTTTGTTCCCGATTAAAGACCTCTAAAAGTTTCTTCAATTGACGATCATCTTTTTGCCTTTGTTTCACTTGTTCTTGTAACCTATCTTCATCATAGCAGTATATAAGTGTTTCATTCAAGGTTGGTAATTCAAGTTCAGTTAAATTTTGTTCATCCCCTTCCGTAGTGCTCTGTTCTTCTTCCTCACTCTTACTCTGTGTATCTTCCGATTCACTCCTTACTTCTTCCTCTTGGTTTCCTAACCTCTCCTCTAACTCATCTTCTATTCCCTCTGAAAGTTCGAACAGCACAACTTCGTGGGGTTTAACTATTTCCTCATTTATATCAATTAAATCGTATACTACGTCAAATTCCTCAAAAACATCCATATTTTGAACTTCTTTCTTTTCTGTCTCAAGTAGGTTAAAATGAATTCCATCCACACAATGCAAATGGCAGATTGGTAATTCTTCTTTACTGTTGGTATTATACTGAATCTTAAGGTCTCTTCCATGATATACCCATATAGCGATCTTATTTTCTCTAGCACATGCTTCTATAATTTCCGCAGTCACTAAAGTACCCACACTGCTCATTCTCTTTAGTTGTTGTCTCTGTGTTTTACTATCCACTAACCCGAATTCTTTAATGTCACTTTGCACTCTATTAACTGCTTTTTCTCGAACTAACTTATGAGTTTCCATGCTACAGGACAGATATAAGGCTATCGCCTGGAATATTGAATTTCCTCCTCCAGGGATGTTTTGTACTCTAAATCCTATAGGTATAATATCTTGTTCCATTTCCGGAGCTACGGCTTCCATGGGTTCACTCCTTCCACATCTTGACAAAAAGTCGCTAATGCAATTAAATTTTCCAGGGATGTACTTTATCTCAAAATCATACTCGGCCAAATCGGTCAAAGTTCTGGCGATTCTAGAATTTACTCCTGCCATGTTATGTAAGTAAGTTAAAGGTTGATGATCTGACCATATGATGAATTTTCTGCACCTTAAAAACACTCTAAACGTTTTTACCCCCCATCTTAATGCGGCTAATTCTTTTTCCAGTGTACTATAATTCAACTATGCTCCACTGAAACACATCGAAGCATAAGCTATTACTTTGCTAATTCCATCCTGTTGTTGTTTTAGGCAAGCGCCTGCACCCATTCCCGAAGCATCAACAAACAACTCCAATGGTTCCACACTCTCGTAATCTGGGAATGACAATATAGGCGTTTCAGTCATTGCCTCTTTTAGTCGATCAAAACTATATTGACACTCCGTAGTCCATTTTAGGTTTTTACCAGATGTTAACTTGGATAGTGGTTTCATTAGTTGGGCGGCGTTTGGAATATGCCTTCGATAGTAATTAACGCTTCCAAGGAAGCTTTGCAATTGTTTAATAGTTTTTGGCACTGTCGCTTGTTGAATTGCTGTGATGTATTCTTTTAACGGCAATAATCCTTCTGAACTTACTTCTTGGCCCAAAAACTTGATGGCTTTCTTAAAAATGTTGCATTTCTCGGGCTTGATTTTCAAATTATATTCCCGTAATCTAGTCAATACGTTAGTCAAGTTCTTCAGATGGTCTTTAAAATCACGACCCAACACCAAGATATCATCCAAATAAGCAATTACCTGGGTCCAATCGAACCCCTTTAACATTAAATTCACCAGACGTTGAAATGTAGCTGGAGAATTGCTGAGACCAAAGGGCAAGCGTACAAACTCCAAATGCTTAGTTGCAGTTGAAAAGGCAGTTAACGGTCTTGATTCTTCATCCATGGGCACGTTATAGTAACCCTTGGTCATGTCTAAAAGTGAAAAATACACTGATCCTTTTAGGTTGTAAATATAGTCAGCTGCAACTGGCAATGGAAAACTATCTTTTACAGTTTTTTGATTAAGCGCTCGATAATCTATACAGACTCGTATTTTTCCATTCTTCTTAATTACTGGCACTAATGGACTACTCCACGGACTCTTCGATGGTTGTATTATCTTTTGCTCTTCCAACCCAGCCAATTCCTCATCAACCATGGCTTGGATTTTTGGGTTGAACCGACGTACTTTTTGTTTGATAGGCTTGTCATCGGTTAATTGTATGTGGTGGGCCACTTTATCGGTGTAACCCACATCATTTTCATCTTTACTAATAATATCTTTAAATTGAGCCAAAACTTCCTTAACTTTTTCTTTTTGTTCCTGAGTCAAGTCAGTCTGATTCAACTGGAACCTTTCTTCTAAAGATACTTCCTGGTCACTAGAATGGTCCGTTTCAAATTCATTTATATCTCTGATCTCTACTAAGTTATTCCCCCTTTCGATTAATTCCACTGCTTTGGCTATAACGGATCCCGACTGTATATGAGCAGTTTCATCACTCAAATTAATAATACTTACTATCGCTGTTGGACCTTTATTAACGGTATTTGAAACTAACAACCCCTTTTGATCTAAATCATAATTTTTCCTTTCGGTACTATATAAATATGGTTTCTTAATATCCTCCGGCCAAATCAATTCCACTATACTAACACATCCAGGTCTAATTGTTACATTTTTGTCCAGTTTTAATTCCACATTATTTAATGGCACACAATTTCTACTCAAATTACAAAGGAATACTTCCTGGCTTTCGAAACGACATGTTAATTTATTTTCCCGCAAATCTATAGTTAAACAATGAGTCTTTATAAACCCTATTCCTAATATGATATCATGTTTTGTTTTGTCACTAATTATGAATCGTTCATCTTTAACCAGATACCCTCCCAAATAAAAAGAAAAGTATGCTTCACCGCAAGTTGGTTCACAATCCCCATGTACTCCTATTAAATGAATTCCCTGTTGTTCCGTCAATTTCAATCCAAACTTTTTAGCAATGTCTAAGGACATGAGATTTACCTCAGCTCCTGTATCTACTAAAGCTCGGACAGGTCCTCTTCTTGTTTTCAATGATACATAAATTCTTTCATCCCGGCTTGCTACTGCAAGGTTTTTTGTTTGTACACCCTCAATTCCTTGCACATTCAAGGGTGTTACTCGTTTTCCGAAGTTCTCTTTTCTTTTAAAGCATCCTTGAACTGAGCACAATCTTTCATGAGGTGGTTTTGATCACAGTAAGGACAGTTTAATATTCTAGCCTGTCTTGCATCACTATTAGTGACGGTTGTAGTGCCCTCTTGTCTTGGTTGCTGGTTGTTATTACTTTCTTGACGTGATTTCCGATTTCTACACTCTTGGATTCTGTGTCCCTTTTTACCACAACAAAAACAACAATTATTCTTTTTATAACACCTCTCTTCAAGGTGTCCTTCGCGTTTACAAAAGTTGCACTTTAAAAGTTGATCTTCTTTAGTTTTAGCTTCAGCAACTTGTATTTCCTTCTTATTGGTGGTTTTAGTTGTTTTCTTTTCCTTTCCCTCAGGAAGTTGATCTGTTTGAAAGCACTTTTCCACATTATGTGCTATTTCTACTACCCTGTTGACACTCATATTAGGTTCTGACAATGTGGCAAATTTCACTTTTGCGGCTGCATCGCTACTTAATCCGTCCATGATTTTAAGTTTTTTCATCTGTCCGTATAATATTTGTTCACTGTCCATTCCAGCTAAGTCTGCAAGTTTATCCAATCTCATTGAGTAATTTATAATGGACTCGTTCTTATTCCTTCCTGTAGCCCAAAATCTTGTTAGAAGAACGTCTGCACTTGTTGTTAATTGTTTTATGATTCCTCGTAGCTTTTCTTTCACCCTTGTGTATGGTATTCTACCTCCTTCAATGTTAATAAATGCTTCCAAGATGTCACCCTCTAAATAATTTCCCAACACCCTACTCCATGTCTCTGGTACCTTTGAATATGTGTGTGAGCAATAAACCTCAAACTCATGTAAGAACTCTTCAAACTCCCACCCTGAATCTACCGAAAATTTAAGTGGAGGTGGTACTAAAGCTCTAACCAAATTTGGATTGTATAATGTGGGGTGTTCAGGTGTCAGTGGTAATTGATTTGATTCTATGTTTTCTAATGGTTCTATGTTCACTGGGGTGGATTGTATAAATCCCCCTGTTGCTTGACTCAATCCTTCACCTTGTGGTCCCACTACTACTGGCTCAGATACTTCACCATTCCCATTTATTTCACCCTGATTGTCATTTTCATGATCCCCCATTATGAAATATACTAAACCTAATCTACCTCAACAAGCTCTAAATTTCTTAATTACACCGCAATAACTAAAAATTTAAAATGTGTAAAAAAAATTTTTTTTTTTTTTTTTTTTCACCTTAAGTCAAACTGACTTTACAAATTATCAAAATAAACTAAAAACCCCGTCGAATCCTGGTCATACGGCACCAAATTTTATACTCTTTATAGTAGGGCAGTTATATGGCCACTGAACTGCTCCACCTAGGTATAAACTTTTGTTGAGGTTCTCCAAGATTAATATTTCCGCTCTATAATTATAGTGGTTTCTTGCACAAACTGATACAGTGCGTTGTGTCTAACTGTCCTCTTATGCTTTTATTCTTGTTTTTTAATCTAATAAAAATTCCTTATGTGTTTACTAGTGTCTTACTTGTTTTTAACTCTCTAATTAAATAAAATAAATAACCTCGCTTATTCAGTATTCATATCCCCAGTATTTAGTATTGTAGTATTATCTTAGTCACTTTCAGGTATCAAGATTATTTTAATCAATCGTTGACGTCTCTTCAAAATGTTACACCTTCTACTAAAATATTCTTTTTATCATATAAATCTCGAAATCAACAGAAGTATCTTAAATTAAAGCAATCTAATGATTCAGTTCCAATGTCAGCTCTTATATCCAATTAAAATTAAGTTGCAAATTTATTCCAATTAAAATAAAGAAACTCTCGTAAAATAATTTAAATCCAAAATGACTGAGCTATTTTATAAACTCACAGTCATCAACTACAAAGTAATTCGAAAATAAATATCGAACTACAATCTCCAGTATAACAATGTGCAGTTGCTACTATGTAAGTTTATTTCAAAAAGATCGATCAATAAATCAACTCTGAGTCCAAAAATCGAAAATTGAAAATTAACAACTACAAAATTAAAGTAAAACCAAAAATGTCAATCTCAAATTAAACTAAGTCCATACCCAATCAAGGTCAACTAAGTCAAATGTGAAAACTATCGATGTCAAATTAAATCTAAAGTCCACTCTCAGTTTCAAAATAAATCTAGGTTAAGACAAATGTAAGGTTTAACAATCACAAATTCCAAAAATCTAAAGTCAATTACAAATAAATCTGAGACTAGAAAGTTATCTATTCCGAAAAAACTCTAAGTTCAAAAGCTAAACTAAATCTGAAATTCTAAAATAATTCCAACTGTCAATCTTAAATAACAATAAAGTCGAAAATAAGTCCAAGTGTCTAAATGTTTGAAGTGAACTAAATGTAAAGTCCAATCAATTCTAACGGTCAAAATGTTTACTGTTAATTAAATATAAAATCCAAACAAATCAAACGGTCAAACTGTTAATGTTAACTAAATATGAAGTCCAATTAAATCAAACTGTCAAAACACCTGAGATCAACTAAATATAAAGTCCAAATAAATCGAACTGTCAAAAATCTCAAGTGCAACTAATTATAATTTCAAAATAAATCGGACTATCAAAATGTTCAAATGTAATTAAGTACAGTCTCAAAGCAAATCGTATTGTCAAAATGTTCAAATGTAACTAAGTGTAATCCAATCTGAAGTCTAACAATGATCAATGACGACTAAGGTCGAATCCTGTCATCAGTGTCTAAGTCTAAAGCTGAATCCAGACCATTGAAAAATAATTAAATCTGAAATAAATACAAGTCGATGTCCAATACTGTACATCAACAACGATGTATACCTTTCTATGTAATTATCTGTTGAATTAGTTGAACTGTATTGTAACAATTTACGTAATCTCCAAAAAGCAATCTCATTTAAATTAATAAATTTCTGCTATACTTTAAACGACTTTCAAATTCAATTAAAAGTTTACTAAAATGAAATAAAAACTCTTTTAATATTTATTTATTATATACACTCTTCAAACTTCAATTAAAATGTTTCAAGTAAAATATAACTTTATACAACTTTATTCAATCAGTAATCCATAAACAAATCAATTTGCTCAGATCACACAAATATCTGACAAGTCGTAGCACAAATATCTGACAATTCGTAAAACAAATATCTGACAATTCGTAAAACAAAATCAAATTTCAAAAATAATTTATATTCAAATCGGTCTTTCAAAAATATTAAGTTCTCAAAAATAAGCTTTATTCAAATTATTCAAAAATATTAAGCCCTCAAAAATAGGCTATATTCAAATGGCTTCAAAACAGTAAGCCTTTAAAATAAGCTATGTTCCACGTTGTTACAAAATCCTAAGTTTCCAAAAATAAGCTATGCTTCACGTTGTTACAAAATCCTAAGTTTTCAAAAATAAGCTATGCTCTAAGTGGCTTTAAAATACTAAGCCTTCACAATTAAACTATATCGTTTATTTTTCTAATTTTAATGCAAACTCAAATATTATCCACAATCGATAATTCAATCTATTAATACTGAACAAACTTTTATCAAAAATAATATATACAGAACTTACCAACCACCGTTATATAATTTTTCATAGGTACGGCTGTTGATAACTAAACAAACTTTTAACTAAAATCTATCAAACTAAAATTCTGAATCAAAATCAATACGTATGGTTTACTAATAAATCTAACAAGTTAATCTAATAAATAAGTTAAGTTATCAATTTGATAACACACTTTGCTTCAAAATATCAATTTAATATACAAACTCTAAGTATTCTTATCATATATATAAATACAGGCTAATGCTCATTTAATGTTGTCCTCGTAGTTGCTATCCAAATTATTCTTATAATTATAGGCTAAGGCACTTTTATTAAATAATATCACAATGATCTAAGACGCTAATGCAAATAAACTTCTTTGGCTATGGCACAGTAATTTCAAACTTATATATGGTCAAGCCATATATAATGGTGACTTATCAAAATATTTAACCAACTTATATTACCTGAAGTGTTTCATTCCAAAGTAGATATCCTTATAATAAATTTCCTATTCTAACTAAGTTTTTATTTACAATATAAAAATGAAAAATATAAACAAATAAACAAAGTTTCAAAAATTCTTAAAAGTGAACACGAATGCTTTGCACGCATCCAACAATCCTATCAGTTCAAGAGTTTGTCAACAAGTGGAGTCTCCACGACTCTGCTGGCGCCATTTTGCTTCGTTTTCATGACGTCACAGCTATCTGTCAACTTGTGGAAATTCCCTCTTTAAAAATTCCCTTTTTCCAAAATGCGTTTCTTAAAATAAAAATATAGTGATTAATACATTTTTCAAGCAATATTTACATACTTAAACCACTATTTTTATTAATTTTCTTTCTTAATTTTTTAATTTCTTTCTTTACTTCAATAATTTACTACCTTAATTTCATACACATTCTTGCGCACATATGTACATTATTATACACACACACATGTACACATATATATATATATATAGCTTTTTTCTTTTAATTTTATTAATTCTCCATTTCTATCCTATATTTACATTATACATATTTTACTGCTTCAAAACTCTACTCCTAATTTACATAACAATATTCAGTTTTAATATTCATTTTTAACATGTTTACCTAGGGCCTCAGTTTGAACTTCTAGAAATTGACTATCTGTTTACTACATCTTCAGACCCTAATTTACTTTATTTATTATAGCAGTATTATTATTTATATTCCAGCACTAGATCTACATTATTTTTTACATTTTTAAATAACAAAGTTTGATTCCTTACCTCATATCCACATTTCACAGACCTTGTTTTCAGGTATTTCCAGGGCCCTATCACAACGCATCCAACAATCCTATCGATACTACAGTCTAGAAGCAAGTGAGCTTTCCAAAGCTCTGCTGGCGCCATTTTGATTCGGTTTCCATGACGTCACAGCTATCTTGCCAGATGGTGGGAAATATTTATCGAATTCCCTGTTTTTTGTTCTTTTCATCTAAAATTTGTTTCTTAAAAGAAAAATATGACGATTAATACATTTTCACAACAATATTTTATTTCTCTACCCACCAATCCCACTAATTTTCTTTTTCTTTCTTTATTACTTATTATAATTATCTGGCTACCTTAGTAACACACATATGAACATACTCTTGCACACACACACACATACATATATATATATATATATATATATATATATATATATATATATATATATATA
>JABUQX010148464.1:0-11702 GCA_015478945.1 Trachelipus rathkii | reverse complement strand
AAAAACTCCATCAGGGTAATTCTGTAATGGAACAAAGATATCAGGGCCGTTGGAATAAACCAATGCTTGCGTATGAATTGTGTTACTTGCCAGGTAAGGAAAATATCATAGCAGACATATTGTCTAGATCCCACTATGAATTGAAACTGGAAGCCATGGAAACAAGCTATCTTCCGGAAGTCCCTGATGGCTTTAAAGAAATTTTAATGCCAGGAGGTGGCGATTCATTGTTCCAGTGTTTTTCCCATTACGAGTATGATCACATGGACCAACATTTAGAATTGAGGGTTGAAGTCGTGGATGAATTGTTAGCACATCGTGAAAAGTATCACTTACCAACTGGTCGGAATGAAAAAGGTGTGCTCAAACAGCTCCAACTTACTAGGTATCCGGGGCAACTCCCCTTTATTCATAGTATTCAAGCCTATGCTAAATTGCGACAGGTCAAAGTTCTTGTTTATTTTAACAAAAATCATCCTTTACAATTTGGATTACCTGATAGCAAAAAGAAGCTATTTTTGTTTTGTCGTAGCGGTATTCATTTTAACTGACTTATTACAACGGAAAACGTTTTACCTGAGTCGGTCATGATGTCGTTGGAAGCGTATCCCAGTCCACCTATAATCCAATCTTCTTTGTTGGTGGTTATTCATTCATTGGAACCCGAATCTCCAAATGAGAATGATTTAGTGAAAGATCCAGTCAATCTTGTACAGAGTCTATTTAACTCCGGTGGGGAGGAGTTAAATAATAATGACACACATAACACAATCATTTCTTTGAAAAACTTTACTATGATTATTAATACTCAAGATACCGTGGAGATTTTGATGTCTCAGATTGTTGATTGTCAGAAAAATGACCCATTGTTAAGGCGTTTAAAAAGAGCCTTACATCATAATCAACCTTTGAGAGGTCCTCTTAAATTGTTCCGTTATTCTCTGAATTCTTTATCACTCTTGGATGATATCTTAATACATCAAAATCGCAATGATCAGTACAATTATGTGGTATCATTTCTTTTTGCAGTACATGTCACGGTGATCAATCATCATGAATTTGCTCATATTGGACAGCGCAAATTATATGCGTTATTGGAGAGCCTTGTATGGCATCCCAAGTTAAGAGAAATTTGTAAGGATGTTTCTATGGCATGTCATCCGTGCCAGTTGGCTAAAATTTCTAATATATTTAATACACCACCCAAAATAAAGATTAACACTAGGTATCCGTTCGAATTGACAGCTGCGGATCTTATCCAACTACCAAGATCTCGAAAGGGCAATAATTATGCTCTTATATTTATAGATCATTACAGCAAATGGGTGGCTGCTGTGCCAATTAAAAGTAAACATACATCCCTAGTTACTACGGCGCTTGAAAGTATAATTTCTTATCTCCCATTAATCCCTTCTCGCTTACTGACTGACAATGGCCGGGAATTTCGTGGACCACTTTTTGAAGATCTTTTACGGTCTTTAAATATATATCATGTGTATACTACACCATATAACCCTTCATCAAATGGCATTGTTGAGCGAGTCAACCGAACATTATTACAATATTTGCGTGTTTCTTTACAAAACCCAGCAGAATGGGACTCCCTTTTTCATCATGTAATCTTAACTTACAACATTCTAGACACTCAGAAACTGGTAAAACTCCAGCCAAAATCTTATACCGGGATGCCCATGATACCCGTCCAAAATTACCATGGACCAGATTTTCCCAATATTGGGATGAAGGTCATCGAAATTTTCGACCATATGTTGTTGACCATTGGTAGCATTAAAAATCCACTTACCTGGGGATCTTACAATAAATAAGTTCAAAGAAAGGTACCAAGGTCCTTTATAGATTATACATATAAATTCTAATAACGTAACTTATGTGGTGGAAGCGTTGGATACCAAAAGAAAATACCGAGTACATCATCGTCAGTTGAAACGATGGATCTCACCTCCCCAGTACTTGCAAAGAACCCCCATATTTATGGAGTTATTAACCAAGCCTTTATTGTTCGAGGGAGAACCCTCTGAGGAAATCGCTGAAGAGCCAATACCGGCTCCTGCAGATACAACCCCCACTGAGCAAACCTTAAATTTTGATGATGACTCGGATGATGAGGACTTTTTGGGTTTCCCAGATATACCAGGTCCAGAACTTTTTAATGATGTGATTTACCACTTAAATCAAAGCGTATTGTTAGCTAATTCTTTAAACCAATATTTAGATGAACCTGAACACAATGGGCATCCTCAAATGGATCAAATGGATGGTAACATCAGTATCAATCATGATCAGCTGAGTGATGTTTCATCTTATTATTTGGGAAACTTGTTCATTACTCCCGAACAAATTGCCCTTAGCCCATCTTTGATAGAAAATTCTCCAACTTTTACAAATGTATCTCCAGACTTAATTCACACTCCTTCTTATATTTCATATACACCCCTAATAATAACTGATAACAGAGAAGCACCTCCGGTACCCAGATATCAGGCAAGGAGGCTTTCTTTAGGAGAGGGTGTATCACGAGATAGTATTACAGATCTTCCTTGTGAAATAAGTAGCACAACTGTCTATTCCCCATTGAAATCGCTAGGAACGGTTACTACTCCAATTTCACGAACTGAATTGCCCAAATTAATATTCTCACCTAGTTGTGAGGAAGAAAGGGAATCACCCATCCTAACTGAACAAACCATTAAAGAGTTCCTGGAATGGGAAAAGTCTCCGGTAATGGTTCCAGAATTGGCACAAACCACCTTTAGCGAAAGAAAGAAAGTGGTACACTGGGCTACTGAAGCAAACCTTTCATCAATCCCTGAGAGTGGGACAAATGAAACTGTGGAAGAGGTCGATTTTTCAGAACCAGTGGCTGCTCGAACGCGAAAGAGATCAACAGTAGTGGAATTAAGCGAACCTTGGGTACAGACCCGCATTTTGGAGAGGCGAAAAAGAACCGAATAAGTTGTTGAATTCGTCAGGGAACCAGAAAAACCAATGACCGGAACCCCCGATGATATAGGTAAGTGATTATTACTAGTAGATTAGATTTGAAATATGTTTGACTATACATGTTATGATGTTTTGATATATATATATTTTCTTAACATATCATGTAATTTTTTACTTTCAGAAAGGATGAGTGTCAAAGGAATGATCAGAAGATGATCTGCCAGGGAATGGAAACGCTTTTCTATTGAGGAATTTAGAACAAGATGTTCATCAGATGGAGTTGTTGAATGTACAGATCCAAACCAACTAAATATTACAATGTATGGGCACAGACCCTTATAATAAGCTTAAATGAGATAACATTTAAATTATAATTTTGTAATAAAATTAATTTTAATATTTTTGTTAATAAAAAAATAATATCCTTGTTTTTTTTATTGGTAATCGGTAGCCTTGACATATACAGTGAGGTAAGAATATTGTGTGAGATTTGGAGGTTACACAATGTTATAGATAGGGGTGAGAAAGATAAGGTGTTGTGATGATAAAATGGTTGTGGTTAATACGGTTTTACAATGGTGTTTTTTGTGTATGTACATGTTTTTAGATTTAGAGTTTGACATTTTGCTATGAGAAATTAATTTGTGCTATTATATGTTTCAGATACTATTGGCCAGTCATTCTTTGGTGTCATACCTCGAGTCTTTTTATGATTCTTGGTTACATAACCCTGAGAACAGTCATAAAATTTAAAAGATTTATTTTGACATCCTTTGAAGACGTACCAAAAAGCATAAAATATGAGGTATCTAAGCATACTACCCATGTCTTGGTTTTCTCCATTTTTAGAATGGCCTATACACAGGCCCGATACACATTGACAAAGGGTTCCTACAATAAGGAATACACAGTCACTCTACCTGACTTAACTTTTAAGGCCGAAGACGCTCTTAAGGTCATTAAAGAGATTTATCAGGAAGTTAAAAAACAGAACCCTGATGTAAAAATGTTCATGGTATTACCCACTTTCCATGACTTGCCCTATTACAACTTCCATCGTTGTATTGCCTATGCACCTCCAGAGGTACAAACATGGTACGAAAATCTCCCTCGTACCACACCCAAAGAATTAAATGAAGACACCATTAGAGTATATAATGAACTTCATCGCTTACATACATACATCCTCATTAAAGTGGAAAGAAAAGAGGACAATTGCTATGTCTGACGCACTTCTTTTATGCCCGACCATAAATTGTACAAAGAATATCAGCGACTAAAAAAACCCAGAAACACTGTCTACTCTTTGGGTCCGAATGGTTACAATAGTGATGGTATTCATCCCAATGCAGAATTCGGAAATGCTTTTGGGTTATGATTAATTATTTTGGGACTTTTACAATTCCAAAAGAGCCCTCCACTGAACCTCTCCACATGACTCGAGTTTCTCAATTAAGAAAGGTCACCATTACCATAGGAAATTACCTGGTTAGTGAGGCCACAACCTCATCAACGGGTCAAGATATCTTAGCCCAAGACATCTCAGAAACATCCGCCCGACCGTTGGAAGGGAGGAAAACTCTGAGACCCTTACGGGCATCTGATGGTCAATCAAGGCCTCAGAAACATTCCAGTGTCTCACTTCCATCTGAGATACTGGATGCTATACCATCTACCAATGGGGTACACCAAGATTCAGTCTTAGGTCCTTCCTTGGCTCAATCTCGACATGATCCAGAGAAATGTTCTGCTGCTGTGTCTGCTTTTGATTCGATGCCCTTGGCTTCAAGTGCATATAGATTTAAACGACCCCCTTCACCTTCATTCTTAGAATCGGAAGCAAAGGTTCGCCCTAGAGCTTCGTTGGCTAAATCTCTAAAACGGATGTCGATGCATGAGTCGGACCTCATTCAGGCCTCTTTTGACAAGTTTGCAGATTATTCCTTGGGTTCTTTGCATAAAAAGAACGACACTATCGATGGAAAGGAGTTTAGGCACATTCTTGAGAATTTGGTTTGTAGTTACGAATACCGTAACCGTCAGTCATAAATGATGTAATGGTTGTGGTTGTTGGGTTGGTTTGTAATGTAAATTGTTCGGGAAGTGATAATCAGGGTTGTTTTTATGGTCGGTTTGGTTGTTTGTTTGTTTGGCTCGTTGTCTCGCCTTGGTTCCCTCTATCCGTCATTCATGACGGGTGGGGAGGAACATGTAGGGTTTTTCATTTTTGTATGTTGGTTTCTCGTTTTTATTTGTGCTATGTTCTCCCTTTCCAGCAATAACTCTTTTTCCATTGACGTTGATGCTTGCTATTAATTGAGTGATTAACTACCTGATACACTTGTTCTTACTACAACTTTCTTGATATTGATTTGTGCATACTATCTTATTTGCGCTGCTTGACATAAAGAATACCATTGGTGTTTGCATATTGGTTGGGAATCTGCTTCTGAATGTGACAAGAAAAAACCTTAACAGTTGTTAAGGTATGTGTGTTTTCATCTTTGTTATTCTATTTTATTTTTTATTATTATTTTTCTTTAAATCATTGTAGTAAATGGGTAAATACTTTCATTTTTTTTAAATAGTATTTGAATATGACCATAGATAGTTTGATAGCTTCTTACTAGTGTGTTATGTTCATGTAGGTTTGGGATTTGGACTTCAATTCAAAAATCGTAACTTCACCTTTGTGACGAGGGAAATCTTAAGTTTCCTTTTTTTTCCGACGATTCAATTCCACTAGATTTTTTTTGTCGGAAGTGATAGCCATTATTTTTTTCATCATGTCTCAGGTATTACACACAGATCTATTTGTATCTGTATGAACTTACAAATATTACTCTTTGTAGAAAATTATATATAATATTAGTATATACATTTTTGTACATTTATAGAAATAAGTTGCCCAAGTTTCATATTATTTTTTTATATGAATTAAGAATAGTGTGATCATTAATTAACCTTTACGAACAATCAACAAGTATAGTGTGAAGTTTCTGAATAAAACAAAACAGTGTCACTTTGTGTGAAGTTCTTGTTGATTAAGTATAAACTGCAGTGTTAATTTGATGAATGCCCACTATATACATATTGGGCACCTTTGAATTAAACACTTAACATGTGTAACTGTGTGGTTAAATATACATTGACTTTAATGAAGTGAGCTTATAATATATATATATATATATATAGATATATGTATGTGTGATCACAAATTTGTTTTCTAACTATATATATATAGACAATCATATCATATATTATTAAATGTGTTTTTTTTGGTAGGATATATCTATATGCCTTTTTGAGTTTCTAAAATCAATTCATCAATTTTGTAGATTTAAGTTGTAACATGTTTTGGGATATTATAACCATGGTTATATAGAGGGTTGTGTACACCATACACCTTACTCAATACAAAAAAAATTTATTGTTAAAGCAAGGAAAAACTGGATACTACCTGTTATTCCTGTAACACAAACTCATAAAAATAAAAAGCTGATAAGACAGTTTTTTTTTTGTGGGTGTGGGATTTTTTTGTTATATGTACCACTTAAATACCCTTTTTGTACACTGATTCATGAATAACCTTTTTGTACACTGACTTATGAAAGTATTATTATTATTTAATGAATCTATTACTTTTGTACAGAAAGAAATCAGCCCTAAAAATATAGTTTAAGCATAAATTGAATCGTTTTTATTCCTCTCATATCTTTTAGTTTATTATACTGGGTTTTGCATGAGCATCAGGATACACCTGTAGTTCTCTCTCTCTCTACTCTAAAACTCTTGGTGCACTGAACCTTTGTATGATTCTCTATCTACCTCTGGGTGTTGTAACTGTACAACTCCTGTAGTCAGTAAACTTTAAACTTTTTTTTGAACCTAGTTACTGTAATTTTTCTTAGCGAAGTGTGTGCTGGATTGAGAGTGTTGTTTGCGTTTGAGGAAGTTGGTGAAATTTCTTTCCTAATAACATTAGGTGATTGGACCCTAGATCCTTGTAAAACCTTCATTGTATCTTTAGCAATATTCAATTATAGATTAGTAATCTCTTCTCTTATTCCCTCTACTTTGCATGGTAGTTAGTGGGTTTTTCAGGAAACGCTGTTTTTTTTTTGTGTATATTTTTGTATATCTGATTCACTTCCTTTTCATAGTTTTTTTTTCCTGGCATGAGTTTTTTTTGAACCATAGCAAGAGTGTGTTTGATAGTGGTCGATGAGTGTTTGTTGTTTTATTTTGGTGTTGGTCTATGTAAAATTTTGAATGCTCTTCGTCAGATACCTCTTTTGCCTGATATGATTTTGTGGGTTCTGTAGTTTTTGCTGGGAGTTGATCTGATTCATTATATTTTTTTTGTTTACCATATACTGCCTGTGTTGTGTTGCTGAGGAAATGAGTTTTTAAGGAAGGAAACTGGTCGAAATATAAAGTGTCTAAAAAGTGTCTAATATCATCGGAGGAAGGTAATTGAGTACATGCACCTGCTTATACACCAACTTTGTTAATTTACAAACTTTATTTCACCCATATATTTTTTTTCCTTTTCATGTTAACTGAGTAAGAAGCTGAGTGTTCCTTATTTCCCTGTCTTTCTCTGTTGATGTTGCATGGCCTTGTTCTCATTGTGTGTATTGTACATGTTCGTTTAGAAGAGGAGGGAAGAGTGGATAAACCAGCGGTAAGTTTCAGAAACTACACAAAATTTTTATTTTGTCCGATTGGACCATTATATTTATAATCTCGGTTTTCACTGTGGTATTTTTGGTTATTGTCTTTGAAGCTTGTAACTTATTTTATTTATATTTAAAAAAGGGTGAACTTACTGACTAAAGAATCATACTCAAAAATTTCAACCCTTATAATGGTAGCAGAGCGTAGTTTCTGATACTGCTGCTTATATAGCTACCCTTTCCTTCCTGTCTTGGTTGGTGTCATTTGTTTGTTGCCCATTTGAATAAACCTTTGGGTTGTTGGTAAGTTTGTTGTTTGTTGTATTGTTTGTGTTGTGTTGAAATAATGGCTGACAATAGATTAACAGGTGACGAAACACTCCCCAAAACCAAAGAAGGGGAGAATGTCACCCAATTGCAAAATTCTGAAGAGCCAGAAAGCGACACATTGGAACGTAAGGAAACAGTCGATCCCACTTCTCTGGTGGTGAACACTGGTGAAGCGGGATTGCGACCAGTATCCCCATCTAATCCCATCCCAGATGATGGAATAACCAGAGAACAGTTGGCCCAGCAATATTCTTTATCTAATGATTTGATGGACCGAATGAATAGATTAACACAAGTAACCGAGAACCAGGGGACTGCTTCTATGTTACCGCTGGAAAATGGACAACAACAGCCACAGTCGTCTTCAACTCTGGTTGCTCAGGGCCAGACTACACGTCCTTCTTCAACGGAATTACTCCCATTTCCAATTACCGACAAAGATTGGTTAAAGGCCATATATCGACAGAACCAAGAGATGATAATGGCTTTGACGAAGGTTGTTTTGTTGTTGGAGAAGCATACACCTAACTCGAATAAAATGATCCCAGTAGGCAAGTACTCCTTAGAAAATGGAGAACCATTTCCTCAATTTCTGCAAAGGTTTGAGGAATATTCCACAATAACCTACCCCAGAGCAACTGCTGAAGGGTGGCGAACACACCTGGGAATGTATCTGGAAGGTGACATTAAGAGGGTGTATGATGTGCTAATGAAAAATAACGCGGGTTATACCATAATAAAAGCCCAACTGAACAAATGGTTCGCGGAATATTTACGAAAGGTGAAAACTCACCTGAAGAATTTCAATGAGGCAAAAATCCTTCCTCATGAAACCATACCTCTCTATGCATTGAGATTGCAAGGGTTAGCTGAAATGGCTTTTCCTGGATCTGATGTCAAAAATATGAAGATGGTTAGAGAGAAATTGGTCAGCAGCCTGCCCCTCGATATGCAGGAAAAGGTAAATGCCTCTGCGGTAGTGTGTGAGATTGCTATGAAGGGCTTACCACTCGATTGGGATGGCCTAGTGAAACTTATAACTCAACATTACACAGGGGGACGTAAATCTAGTGAGGAACAAAACGTATATCCACCAACAACACAGGGTACTGAGAATTCGCCTTCGTCTCCGGAGGTGATTGATCTCACAGCCCTCCATCCATATTCATCGATGGGAGCAACTCCCCCAGTTACGACACAAGAATATTATTCTCAGAGAAATACAACCCAAGGACCACAGTCTAATTTGGGTTATGAACAATGTGGACAGCCGTTGTATTATGGTCAAACACCCGCTTATTATGGAACACCTTTTCAAAATAACTTCAACCCCAATATAGCGGGATCATACTCTGTACCAACATTTGCTCAGGCTGCTGCACAGCCACCTATACCTCCCACAAATATTAATGACTCTCAAAGACCTAATACTCCGCCTGTTTCTCCACGAAATAATCGAACGTTTTATGCCTCAAAATGGGGCCCACCATCTCCGAAACAAAAACGGCAAATGCCACAACAGGTAAACACTTCTTTGAGTCCTCCCAATGTACCACAGTACCAATCACCACAAAAACCTTGGTGGTCGGGCAATAACCTGTCTTGTAAATATTGCAAGCAGGCAGGTCATGATGTTAGGGACTGTCCATCTCGCCCGTATTGCCATTTTTGTGGAAAAAGGGGGCATATATTTGATGAGCGCTACCTACACAAGAATAAATGTATTCGATGCGAAGCTAACGGACATGTGGTGCAGAACTGTCCGCAAACAAGAGAAAAACAGCAGCAATGCAATTCTACTCCTCGATGTCCCTTCTGTCAAGGGGATCACCTGGGTATGAATTGTACGAAAAAGAAACCACATTCAAAAAACTAGTTAGCTCTGTGGGGAGTGGCCCACCCGCAGAGCCACCATCACTGATTCAAGAAGTCCCAAAATCACAAAGAGATAAAAAACAACATCCATCCACTAAAGGGTCACCGCCATTACTCTTGGCAACAAATTGATAATTCAGAAATAATTCCCGAACTATTGGAAGTAACTGTCCCTGTTCTTGAATATGGGATAGACTTCATTGAAGATCCTCCAAAGGTATTGATAACTTCATCTATGAATAATGAAACTAATAAAATAAATGAAACAAAGGTAGATGTTTCAGTCAATACTGACTCTACAACATCTTCCCAATGTTTATCCCATCCGGGAACTCTAGCAACCACCGTTAACATTGACTCTTCGTTGATTCAAAAGACCCTCCAACCTGAGGTGCCAGTACTTAGGGACGATCCGACAATAAGCGGCCCGAAAGGCCCATTTCTCCAGTTTAGGATTACTCAATCCCTTCTGGAAGAAGCCTTAGTGATAGGCGTTGTAATTGATAATTCTGCTCAAACGGAATTGTTGGAAGCTTTGGTTGATACTGGAGCATCTGTCAATATAATAACCAATCGAACATATAAACTATTAGACCCTTCTATATATCCTCTGAAACCTACAAAATACACAGGTCTACGTGGTATCGGTGACGTTGTTTTTGAAGTCCTTGGTGCAGTTACTCTATCGTTACATCTTTCCAATAGCTATTGTACGAGGGCTGGAGAGTTTGTGATTGTTTCGGACGAAGTAGTATGTTATGGTTTGGTTATTGGTTACGACCTTTTGCGTACGGAAAACATCTTGCCCGATTTAGCTAATAAAGAATTGATTACACGACATAATGATAGTCTTTTGGTCATTGCAAAAGATATACGGACCAAAAATGGTCAAGAACATGCAGCTAAATTAGCTACAGGAGTAAACATTCCTTCAAATAATTGGATGGAGGTGTTGCTTGCACAGGAAAAATGGTTTCCAGAACCCTCTTATCCGGCTCTTTTGTTGTTCACACCAAGTGAACAGAATCACTGTTTTATGGATCACGCTGTCATTCCATATTCCCCTAATACTCCAATAAAAGTGCCTTGTTACAATCTAACTGATCACAATATAAAAATTAAACAAGGTTATACCTTAGGAACGTTTTCTATCCTTTCAGTAAATCCTACTAATACAATTCCTACACATTTAGTCGAACTAACACAGAAATTGCAAAGTACATATAAAGAATGGACACCTGCAAACCTCCATGAGGCTTTTGACCTGGATTCCACCGATCTAACCCAGGAACAAAAAGACCAACTAATACAATTACTACTTAAATATCCAACTACACTGAGTCTGGGAGATACAGACGTAGGATGCACTTCCATCTTAAAGCATTCTATTGAAACAATAATTGATGACCCAGTGTGTGAACCGGTTAGAAGACTCCAGGGTCCAATACTGTATGAGGTTGAGGAGGTATGTAGAAAGCTGGAAGCCGATGGCATCATTCGCAATCGTTTTCTCCTTACTCGGCCCCAGTTGTTCCCATTAGAAAACCTGATGGTACGATGCGCTTGTGCATTGACTATAGAAAATTAAATTCAGTTACAAAAGGAGACTCTTTTCCTATACCTAACCTAATAGATACATTATTCAGTCTCAAAGGAAAACAATATTTCACAACTATCGACCTAATAAAAGGTTATTATCAAATAGAAATGGAGGAAGACAGCGTAGAAAAAACCGCATTTTCTACACCATTATCCCATTGGGAATTCTTACGAATGCCCTTTGGTGTTAAAAATGGACCAGCTACCTTCCAAAGAGCCATGAATCTTGCACTAAGTCACATCCCTTGGACGAAAGTT
>JABUQX010148463.1:0-11788 GCA_015478945.1 Trachelipus rathkii | reverse complement strand
TATTATTATTATTATTATTATTATTATTATTATTATTATTATTATTATTATTAATTCTACTTATCTTTCCTAGATTATATTGTGTGTGTGTGGGGGGGGGGGAAAGCTTAGGAACCTAGGAGTAATAAAAGAAAAAGCCGGAAAACTTGCCAGAAAATCTTTGGAACAGCAGTGAAAGCACAAGGTTATAGCGCAACTCTCAGAATAGAAGTGAGAGATCCGAGTTGGCCAGAAAGATTAGGAGGTGATTGCGTAATATAAGTAGTCCGCGGAGGAGGAAAGAAACTAAGAAATATAAAAGTGAGGAAGTAAGCAATTAATTTGAGATTAGGAATGGGTCTAAATTTGTTGTAAACATATATGATTGCCAGGATGCTTAAAATAGCTAGAAAAATGGAAAAACTTAATAGAGAGATAAAGTGCATATTAATTAATTCATGTGTTTGTAAAGTTTGGTTTATGGTATCTAAGGAAGTGTCCCAATGAGGATTCAGGGGTTTCAACTTTAAATTGGAGGTTAAAGAAGTTACATTAGGGACAAAATCCTGAAGAATATATGGATGTTCCGGGAGTTGAGTCTTTTGTAATCCAACTGGTTTGGACAGAAGAATGAGACGGGTATTTAAAAATGTATTTGTCTGAGACTAAAGTACAACCCTGAGGAAGGTAAAATAAATTACTGGTGATTAGCCTGGGTTGGTTCCTGGGACATGAGATAGAAGCTACAATTTGGGAAGGAAAGGAAAGTAAGGTTTGGTTTCCAACTTTAAGAGTATAGGGTGATTTATAAGGATAAGGATTATAGTTGCAATGAGCGGTGTGGTTAGTTCCTAGTATTGCCGATTAGATGCAGTTCTGGTAATTGATTGATTGGGTAGGATTTGAAGGGAAACATGTAATTTGAATAAGAGTGTTTGCAAATGTCTTACGAAAGGCTTTTACTATAAGTGTATTTTAGAGTTTTGTGATTGAGAAAATAGTAAGGATCTGTGTTATGTAGTACGAGTCTTGGATAGGTTGTATTAAGTGGAATGGGAAATGGAATTATGTTGTAGATTTCATAAGGAGTCTCTTCGGTAAAAGGGATTCTAATGAGTTCATGTATGATATCATAAGAATATAAATTTAAAGGAGTGGTTTGTTGTTTGGCTATTGTCCAAATGTTTTGTACAGTCATAATGAGATTATGTATGTTGTCTGAGATTACTTTTTCCAAGTTTAAGTATGTATTTAGCCTTGAGATTTCTTGGTGTAATTCTATAGAAGAGATGGAAGAATTTAGGTACTTTGTTAAAACTATTAGATTTTCCTTAATGTCTGCTAATGTATTGGTGTTTTGGTGCACCTGTTCTTTTAGCTTATAAATGTGGGTTCTTGTATCTTGTAGGATGTTTATTTTTGTGTTAAGTTTTTGTATGTCGGTCATAGTGGCTGTTCCGAATAGATATTGTAAAGCTGTTCCGCCTAGATTCATAAGGCCTCTTTTAATTCTTTTGGGGTTTGCTGAGGGCTGAACTTTTAAATGAGATAGCAACCAAGGGTCTTTAAAAATATTGTTAAATTGTTTTTGGTTTTCAAGTAATAAGGAATGTATGTATTTCAATTCTGGCGAAAGATGAGTGGTAGTTGTGTAAAACCGATTTTTAAATCTTTGTTGCAAATAGGGTATATAATTTGTTATTTAATATACATTTTGGCTTACTATATCTTTTACACTGTTATACATTTATTTTGTACATCTTAAATCCGTGTTGATATTGAGGTAGCTTGTTATGAATCTTGATATTCTTGACCGTCTTAGGACAAAACCCTGGTGTAATTCATATTCTGATTCTGTGTTTTCTATTTTTAGAGATAAGGTGGTTATTAACAAGTTTGGAAGAAGATCCAATTGGTCAGCATGCTGTCTGTGAAAAAATATATTAAGCTTTATGAGAAATGGTTCCTGTCAGATGTTTTAATATGATGATAAAATGAGGTTAATGGTTTTTGATATTTAACTCTTTTAAAAATGTTCTTTTTTTAATATTAGTTGAAAATGTATATACAGTTTCTTTTGTTATATGTTTGAAATGTTCTATTCTAATATGTTTTTATATTTTGCATTTATCTAAATGTGTAATAGGTTCTCTCCGCGGCACTATAAAAGAAAATTATTAATTATGACTTGGGGGGGGGGGGGTTTCTTGGAGGTGGAAAGCCTTTACCTGGGGGAATGTTTTGTTTTGGAGGAAGGATGTATTCTCTGTTACCTCATTATGGTGCCTTGTTGTCTGTGTCTTAGGGACATTGGATGGTGTATGTTGGTTGTTCTCATTAGAAAATTAGGAACATAAGAAGGGTCCCGTGAGCTAATGTCTGGAGGAGATGGAGGGGAGGTATTTGTAGGTGTTGTTATAGGAAGTTGGGGAATAGGATCTTGTGGAGGAAGGCTTTGATATGTTGTTGGAAGATCGGTTGATTCTTGAGGAAGAGAAGGTGGGGGTGGAATAGTTGGTTTCTGTAAATATGTTTTTGGAGGTAATATAGGTGGTGAGGGAGTATTGATTTCAGATGCTGAAGGCTGGGGTGGTGATTGAGGGTCTTCGAAATATAATTTTGGAGGTGAGGAAACTGAGGGGAATCCTCTGAAGGGTATTCTTTTAGGTGGGGAAGGGAAAAAAAGAAAATTAGGAGTTGGGGGAGGTAAATGAGCATAGGTTGGGGGAGGGGAAGGTGATGATCTTTCCTGTGGTGAAATGTCTCTAATATTTTCAGGAGTCTTGGGGGAAATTGGAGGTTCCATGATTTTAGGTTGATGAATTGAAGGAGGGGGAGTTTGATTTTGTGTTTGGAAATATATGGTATTAGGAATGCTAGGAGTTGGGTTTTGTGGTACATTTAAATGATGGACAGGTTTTGGGGTTGGCTTTTTAGTAGGAGGAAGGTCGCCGTTAGTTATGGGTTCGTTAAATAGGTACCTTTTGGGATGCTACTTTTGAAATCTTTATCTTGTCC
Source organism: Trachelipus rathkii (assembly GCA_015478945.1). Lineage (NCBI taxonomy): Eukaryota > Metazoa > Arthropoda > Malacostraca > Isopoda > Trachelipodidae > Trachelipus > Trachelipus rathkii. Next base: position 8,791 of record JABUQX010148463.1, on the reverse strand, counting down.
CTATGGACAATGAATGTTTTTGATGTTTGTAAACATTGTAAAAGTAACTTGTTGAAGTCAACCAGTTGTTTTACCTGAAATGGACCTGTCCATTTCGGAAATAATTTAGGGGATTGATGAGGCTTTTTACATCAAGTATATGTACATGATCCCCAACTTTGATTGGTATGGAAAGAGAATATTTATGTTGTCTTTCTCTTTGGTTAGCTGTTTCCTGCCGAAGGTGTTCTCGAGCTTGGTCTCTTATGAGATTGGCTCTTTCAGCTAACTCATTAACATAATCATTAATAGGTTTTTGAGGCTCAGAGCATTTTGTAAAAGGAGATATATAATTAGGAAGATCCCAGGAGAGTCTCTTATTAAGTATATAAAAGGAAGTGAGGAATGCACCCAATAGAAAAGTTGAAAGTAGAATTGATAGCTATCTGAGTAAAAGGAATTAACTTAGCCCAATTTTCATGGTTGGAATTCACATAATGCCTGAGGTGGTTTGTAATCTTCAACATTTTTCTCTCTCCTCCAAGCTGTTAGATTGAGCATGGCGAATAACTATATTTACCGCTTTTATTCCCCACTGTGAGCATATTTCCTTGAAAAGTTGAGACGTGAATTCCGGTGCCCGATCCGAGACGATTACCTCTGAAGTACCTTGTCTGCATATTATCCTTTCCAGAATCGCCTGGGCCACATCTTTTGTGGTGTGTTGAAGGAGAGGGACCAGCTAAACATATCTTGTTAGGCTGTCCTTTAGAACCAAAATGTATTTTGCTTTCGTTATCTTGTAGGTGGGTAATGATCCCAGCACATTCAGATGCATTTTTGCGAACGGTTCGTACGGGAGGGGGTAGGTTTTAATGGAGGCATTTTTAGGTGTATTTCCTTTCACTCTCTGGCAAGAGAGGCAGCAATGACAATGTTCTTTCACTAGAGTATATAGTTTGGGGAATACATATTTTTCTCTAATGCGGTGAACTGTTCTACAACACCACAATGCCCGGAAGGTAAAGAATCAGGGGCGTAACTAACAGCCCCGCAGACCCCGCGGTGCGGGGGGGCCCACGCAGGTAAAGGGGCCCAAAATTGCGAAGAACAAACAAACGAAATAATAAATGAGCATATGAAAAAAATACATAATTTACACAACCTATATATATATATATATATATATATATATATATATATGTATATATATATATGGTCCAAGGGGGCCCCATTTCCACTTTGGCGGGGGGGCCCTATGACTCTTAGTTACGCCACTGTAAAGAATCATGATTATATTCAATGATAGAGTGTATCATTGAATCTGGAACTTGTATGAGGAAATTGCCATTTTGAGTAGCATAATGAAGAATGTCGTCGATAAGAACATGAGAAAAGTATCAGCGGAAGTATCTTGCTGATTAAGAGGTTTATTGTGAGAGATTAGAGGTTTGGCAAAGTTATAAAGATCTTTTAATCTGTTGCACGCTTTTTGCTCTTTTATAAATGTTTCTTTTGTAAGATGGAAGCGTGTGGTAGGTAACACCGTGTTTTGAGATAAAGTATGAATGAGGGGGGGATTTCTGCTGAGTTAATCAGGAATAATATTTAGTTTTCCAGGTTTAAAAATGATGTTGGGATTGAAATGTGAAATGAAAAGGTTCCACCTTTCTAATCGGCCAGATAATTGGCAATGCCTGATGAGGTGGATACGAGGCTGGTTATCCGTGATAATTGTGACTTCATAGCCAAAAATTGTATTGCGAAATTTGCGTAAAGCAAAAACTATGGCAAGAGCCTCTTGCTCTATGGTGGAATAATTTGTTTCCGCTTTTGAAAGTGAACGAGAAATAAATGACAAAGGTTTTTCTTTGTTGTTTTCGTCCAATTGAAATAGAACAGCTCCTAGAGCAACATTGGATGCATCAAAGTTTATGAAGAAATGTTTATTATAGTCTGGATAGCACAGTTGTGGTTGCACTAAAAGTTTATCTTTAAGAGTTAAGAAAGCGTTTTGCTGCTCTGGCCCCCAGACAAAATTTGTTTTAGTGCAATAACCGTGTGATAGGTTTAATAGTTTCTGAAAAGTTAGATAGTAAATGCGAGAAGTAGTTTAGGAAGCCCAAGATCGACCTAGTTTCAGACACGTTTGTAGGTGGCTTGAAATCTGTAAGAGTTTTTAACTTAAAAGGATCGGGAGAGATCCCTTTGTTGGATATTTTGAAGCCTAAGAAAAGTAAATTAGTCCTAAAGAAACGACATTTTGACAATTTCATTTTTATCTTGTGCTTTCTAAATGAATCAAAACCTTTTTTTAAATTTTCCAAAGAATTACCCATAATAAGGACGTCGTCCAAGAAAACCCTGCATGCATCACACAACAGGTGAGAAAGGGCTAGCTCCATGATTCTAGCGAAGACAGCAGGAGCGTTTGATAAACCGAAATTTAACCTTGTGGGGGCATATTGTCCCCTTGTGGTTCTAAATGCAAGAAGAGATTGAGTGTCCTCTGCGATTTCAATAGCGTTGTACCCATCCTTAAGGTCCAAACTGGTAATATTTTGCTGTTTCCTAGAGAGCTGAGCACGTCGTTAATACAAGGAATAGGAAATCTATCTAAGACGGTGTGGGAATTCAGAAATCGATAGTCTGTGACTATACGGGGTTTCTCAAAATTCTTCTTTGGAATAACCAAAAGTGGAGCCGAATGTGGGCTTGAAATGGGGCGGATATACCCTTTTTGCTGAGAAGATTCTACCTACTCCTCTATTTGTGTGAGGTATTTGTGTGGGTCTATATTGGGGACGGTATACCATCTTCGGTGCGTCCTCCTTCAATGTGATGCTAAATTTCGTTAGTAGACAAATTGGTGCTTCATCGTTCTCTAAAGCTATGATGTCTTTGTATTCCATAAGGAGATTTAACAAATCTTCCAGTTGATTAGGATCCGTTAACGTTGCGCACTCATCCTCTTCGTTTTTGAATGAATCCTGCACTATTTCCTTGTACGTCTTTCTTAATTGTGCAGAGGTGAGACCTTTTGAGGAACTGGCCAAATTTATTTGAGAGGTAGGAAAAGGAGAATCGAGAGTGAAAAGAGGATTAGCTTTCGTCAGAAAGGTGTTTGTTTGTAAATTATGTTGCGTGGCCGACGTATTTATGATATCCAAAAGGACATGACCTTTATTAACAGAACTTAAAACGCTACCTATGAAGAGATAGTTGTAAAGATATTAGTTTTCAGAACTAAGAATAAGATGATCCGGAGGAGGAGTGTTTGCAGGTGAGCGTGCTTTTACAGATAGAGTGGTCTTAGAATAAGGATGAAGAGTTACGCTTTCTATGATGGATAAATTATAATGAGTGTCAGTATCTATCATTAAATTGTTTACAAAGTTTGTTTCTTGAGAATAAAGTGGTAGAGATGAATTATGATATATTTATGTCTTATGAGGAATTTGCCTTTGTGGATATATTGGAATGATGGGGCATTGAAATGTATTCAGAGTTTGAAACAATGGAGAGAGTATTCTTATGCGTTTGAAATCTAACATTCGGATGTGTAAGGAAATTTGTGCCCAAGAGAAAATCTGAATTAAACTCAGAGTTTATCGTCTATGACAATGAAATTAATTGGTAAAACTCTGTTCTGTATATGTATAAACAAAATTGTTGTTCCTATTTGTTCAAAAATATCTCCAGTGATTGATTTCAGAGTAATGGGAGATTTTGTGAGAGGTATGTTAATGGCAAATTTGTTTTCTAATTCTAAGATAAGAGAGTGTCTTGCTAAAGAGCTATTGCTCCCGCTGTCTAAGAGAAAACGTTTATTGCGCAATGTATGCTTATCGAAAGTGATATCAGTTTATAAGAAATAAGCAGGACCTATTAGAGGTTGAGAGTATGTGTTTTCATATATGAGTACGGCAGTATTATTTGTGAAAGATGAAGACAGAGTTAATTCTGGTGTAGCAGAGTTTGTTAAAATTTTGTGATCAGAGGTGAAAATAGAGGAATGATTTGACTCTTTTGGAGATAGAGAAGAATGAGACCAAGGTTATTAGAAGATGGTTGCGAAGTGGCAAACGTTGCTTCAATAAAAGAGATTGAAGGTTCTGAGAAAATATTAGGAGATTTAAGGAGAGTGTCTTTTGACAAATTTTGATAAGATTTGAGACATGGGAAGGGTGAAAGAAAAGTCTGAGACAAAAGTTAATGGTGGAGGAAGATTAAAATTATTTATTAAATCTGAGGAGTTTGTGCTGTTCTGAAATTCAAATAGTAAGTTTTTAACTTTGTTTTTATCCTAAGACATGGACTTTCACCCGGCTTTTGAACAGGGTCGAGTCAAATGCCAAAAGGTTTATAAACTGTTCTGTACTTTCCACTTCACTTGACCCTCTATCTTTGCGGTACGATGTTGGTGCTTTATCTCTATCCTATAGGTACCGCAGTGGCAGGTGCTCGAGGGAACTTATCACTCGCGTACCACCACCTTTACGACGCCCTCGCAGTACAAGGCGTGCTGTATCTGCGCACGAGTATTGTGTTGACATTGGTAACTCCAGGCTAGTTCGCTGTGGTGCTTTCTTCTTTCCCACCACCTCTGCTCAGTGGAATTCTCTTCCATCTTCTGTATTTCCTGCTGAAGTTAATCTCCTTACTTTAAAGACTGCGCATGTGCTCATATGCGTAATTTGCGTTAGAGGGTGAACCTTTGAGCGTACTACACCCGTCCTTGAATAGGGCTCTGCCCGTGAGTGGTGGTGACAACTGTAAAAAAAAAACCCTTGGGTGAGTAGATATGTACTGCTCTCATATCTTGGGGGGGCAGATGTGAGAACAGTACTTCATATATGGGCGAATGAGATCCTTATATAGCTTGAGCAACTGAGAATAAGAAAAAGTCTCGCAGTCTAAACAGAACTTCCAATTTCTTTGAGGCAGCCCTAGCAACCGTTGTGATATGAGGTTTCCAAGACATTTTTTTGTTTATGTTAAGGCCAAGGGTGTTTATATTGTCAACAGGAGAGATGAGAGAACCGTCGAAAGGCAGGAAAGTTAGAAGGTGTTTTGGAAAAGGAGATTTGTAGAAGTTGGTTTTTTAAAGAATTGAATTTCACAAGGTTGAGACGACCCCATCCGGAAATTCTATCGAGATCAGCGAGAATAGAATCGGGAAGATTAAGACGAGAGGAAATTCTAGAAGTAAAAGAGGGAACAGAATTGATATGAGTTGAAGAATGAAGGGTCTAGTCATCGACATATGAGTAGATAGAGCTAGAGGTGCAGGACAAAAGATCATTAATGAAAAGTAGGAATAAAGTAGGATAAGACAGAACCCTGAGGAATACCACTATTGACAGAAAAAGAAGAAGTCGCACCATCAACAACAGCCGACATTGAGCGATTTGAAAGAAATCTAGACACAAGTAAGCAAAGAGAAGGAGGAAACCCAAAGGAGGGGAGCTTGGAATGCAGTGATGTGTGCCATGCTCGGTCAAATGCTTTGTATATGTCAAGCGCCACCACGCAAGTCTCCCCGCAGTTCCTAAGAGCGAAAAACCATAAATCGGTTAGATAGGAAAGTATATCGCCAGTAGACCTCGAGCGCCGAAAGCCGTACTGACGATCGGAATGAGTTTCCTGGTGATCTCAGAAGTGAGAGTTGAGAAGGGTTTCAAACATCTTAGATAATATACAAGTGAGAGCTATAGGGCGATAGTTAGAATTATCAGAGCGGCTTCCTTTTTTGACTTCCTTTTGGACATGTGCGAGGTTCTAACGCTGAGGGAAAGTGTTAGTATTGAGACATAGAGAGTATAGTTGAACTAGGGGTGGGGATAGCACGGAAGCACACTTCCTCAAAACTCGGGGAGGAATGCCATCCGGGCCACCCATCTACCTAACGTTCATAGATTTCAGAGGCCCATGCACCCGATCAAATGTAATCACAGGCAAAAACATATAACACCTGAGAGGAGAAGGAGTAGGAAGAGGAATGCCAGAATCTTCCAGGGTTGAGCTAGAGGAAAATAGGAGACCGAAGAGATTGGCCTTTTCAGTTGGAGAATTAGCAAGAGAATCATCAGATCGAATAAGATGAGGAAAGGCAGATTTACAGAAGTTGCTAGAGATGTTTTTGGCAAGAGGCAAGAAAGATTTGTCAGTAGGAGAACCAAGGAGGTTGGCGCACTTTCGTTTGATGAAAGCCCGCTTTGCTCGTCGACGAGTATCCGTGCAACGATTTCTAGCTGAATGAAAATTAGCGAGAGTGATAGGTGAGCGAGAATTTTTGTTAGTAATAGTAAGGCAAAGGCGTACGAGCCCAAAGTGTTAGAATTTAGGAATTTAAGATACATTTTCGTAACAATACAGCAAATAACAGTCGCATAGACTGGTATTAGCTGTATAAAAACCTAGGAGGGCCTGTACGTTACATAGCAGCGCAATGAGAGGTGATAGTATGGCAGAGGCTTAGGAGCCAAAATTATTAGAATTTAGAGATGTAAGATATATTTTTGTAACAATACATCAAATAACAGTTGCATAGACTGGTATTCGCTGTATAAAACCATAGGAGGACATTACGCTACATAGCCGTGCAATGAGAGATGATAGTATGGCAGAGGCGTAGGAGCCAAGATATATTTTTGTAACAATACAGCAAATAACAGTCGCATAGACTGGTATTCGCTGTATGAAACCCTAGGAGGGCCTGTACGTTACATAGCAGCACAATGAGAGGTGATAGTGAGGCAGAGATGCGCGACAAATTTGTTAAGAATTTAGAGGTATAAGATATACTACAGATTCTTTCTCTCTCTCTCTGCATCTTGTCAAAGAAATTATAACCTAGATTGCTCTTTATATATATATATTGAAGGGTGTTCGGTTTGATAGGAGATCGGCCCCGAGGAGGTAGAAGAAAAATTGGTACTGTTGCCAGTATTAAGGTTGAGAAAGACTAGGAATTGTCATCAGCAAGTAAACCCATGAACTTTTCAAAAGATGGAGTCAGAAATAATGTGAGACACTGTCAATATTGCTTCTTAAACACCATCGGTGGAATCACAGAAACACAAGGATTGATATGTAAACATCTAAACATCGGGAATATAAATATCAAGCTTTTCTTCACAAATAAATAGGAGCATTGAAAAATAACGTTGTATACTTCAAAATGGCGAACACAAGAAGGAGGGAGACTAGCGTGAGCGACATCTGGCGATGTGCGGGAAAACTTACAGAGCGGAAGAAAAGGAGAGAGAGAGAGAGAGAGAGAGAGAGAGAGAGAGAGAGAGAGAGAGAGAGAGAGAGAGAGAGAGAGAAAGAAAGAGAGAGAGAGAGAGAGAGAGAGAGAGAGAGAGAGAGAGAGAGAGAGAGAGAGAGAGAGTTATTGAATAAAATCTAAAATAAGGAGACTACATTTACCCCCTTCTAGGGACGGAGTCCTGAAAGAGGAGAGTAGGAAGTAGGAGGTGTGGACGGACGGGAAGAATGAACGCAAAAGGGGTCATGCCAGTTAAAAACGTGGGTTCAGAAACTCGGAAGGGTGATCCCAACAACGGACATGCTCGCGACCTTTGATCCAAGCTGTAATATCGACGACAATAAAATGTATGTAACTTAATTGCTAAAAAGGAAGGTCGGCGAGCGGAGCCGAAAGTGAAGTGGCGGCCAGAGCCGAAATTGGAGCAGCAATCGGAACAATAGACGAAGTAACAACCGGAGTTGAAGTGATGATAAGCCGGAGCAAAAGGGATGGGAAAGCCGGAACTGGAGGGGAAAATGGATGGACGAAGTGGAAGAGGAAAGTTGGAAAAAGGGTAATCATCACAAGAAGATACAGAGCTAAAAGACACCATGTCTTGCGACTTCAAGACATGGCAGGAAAGTTTAACGGAAAAGTACAAGGTTTCAAACAATTCCTAGTCTGGGTGCCCCACTTCTGGTGGTTCAAACAAATACCCTGTTGATCGTGGGTAGGAGTGGAAGGAGGCTGAGAAGCTGCTTGACCAGGAGGGTGATAAGGTATAGCAACAGGTTGACGATGCGGAGTAGGAGAGCGATGAAAGGAACGGCGGCGCTGGTTGGGAGAGCGAGGGTAATGGGGATAGGAAGGAGAAGAATGAAGAGGAAAAGGTTGAGGAGGAGATGAAGCATAGTGAGAGTAAGAAGGGGGAGGATAAGATTGAAAATGAGTAGGATGTGATTCAAGGGTTCGAATCCTTGTCACCAAATCGTAAATAGTATTTTCGAGAGTATTAAAACGCGCGTCAAGAGCGGCAACATGAGACTGAGAAGAGCTAATTACATTCACGTGTCCTTGCGGAATACCGAGGGGTTGCTGACCCGGACCTAGCGACAAGGAGGCGTTAGGTGATGGAGTCGGAGCCATTAAGGGTTTAGCCTTTACGATACGATCTGCATGAGCCGCGAGCTCATGGAGAGATATGTTTGGGTCAACGCTAACGAGTTGAAATTGCAATTCAGTGGGCAATTTTTGTAGGAATAATTGGCGGAAAATTTGCATACATGGACCAACTGGAGGACCATCCAAAAGACCCAACATATCGTACATCAAAATGGAAGGGAGCCGATCTCCAAGGCTCTCGTTTTGTAAAAGCATCCTAATTTTATCACTATCTGTTACTCCTAATCTATTTATAAGTTCTTTTTTTTAGAAATGAATATGGTTGATTGTTTGAATGTAATTGCGGTAAAATGTCACGCAATCATTGCAATACTTTTACTGGTAAGATATTTAAAAGCGCTTTAAAGCGATCACTTTCATTAGTGGACTCAAGTT
>JABUQX010148462.1:0-11915 GCA_015478945.1 Trachelipus rathkii | reverse complement strand
TAGTAGCAACATCGCAGTGGAGCTAAAAATCGACCAAAGCGTGGCACATGACAGCGTATGTCTCACCGTCGTCTCAGTAAGTCTAGAAACACACACCGTTACTGCCGTGGCAGAAACTTTGCAGAAGACTATTATTTACGAACATTGGCATCCCGGCAGAATAGTAAATCTTGAGCGTGCCATGAAACTAAATGATCGCTTGGACGGTCACATCGTACAAGGACATGTAGATTGCAGAGGAATATGCCGGAAGGTAGAAACTACAGGAAACAACCGGCTGTATCATTTTGAATTTGATCCTGCTTTTGCGGCATTAGTTATCGAAAAGGGGTCGATATGTATAAATGGTGTAAGTCTTACTGCATTTAACGTTGAACACAACAGCTTTTCTGCCACCATTATCCCCTACACCTTTGAACATACCACGTTCCATCTCTTACAGGAGAATGATGAGGTGAATCTTGAATTTGACATCGTGGGTAAGTATTTGATGCGCAATATGGAGCTGGCAAACAAGGCTAATTACTCCACTGCACCGTAAATAATACTGAACAATATTACAGCAAGGATGAAAATAGAAATGGCAACGTATAGTCGGTCCCTTTCCATCCAAAAGCCAATGAGTGCAAACACAATGCGGGCAATTGGAGTAGCAATCAACAGCATCAGACCCAACTGTATAATGGAAGAGGAGGCCCCCGAAAACACACCCGTCATCATCGCCGCAACGCCTTGAAAGCGCACTGGCCCAAAAACCGAATAGCTAACCGCCTCGCTTCCATGCCTAATAAGATACAACACCACGCCCACCCCCACTATCGTCATTGATACGATGGTCCCCCAACGGAGAACTACTCCGATAAGATGCTGCAAATTTCGTTCCTTAAATGAGGGCTGCGTCATAGATTTTTACTCTTGTGTTTTTGGCTTGGGGCCATTCCCGTATTTTACAAACATATTCAGATAAAAAACTCTCGAGTAGCGCATTATCCAGGGTTGCAACAAAACGAGGATCGCAATATTGACACCCAAATACCAAAACATGCTATAGTCGCGAAAAGACAATCCAAAAATGACCCAGTACCAAATAAGATTGATGACCGAAAGAGCTACACCAATGCCGTAGCTTACGTATCCGGTGCCATAATAAAACCCCACTTCAATCTCCATTTTCTGCCCACAAACTTCGCAGCGATCGGGCATTTCCATAAAATGCCGAAGCGGAAAAATATTTTTGTTTTTAAACATTTTTCCCTCGCGGCAATTCGGGCATTTCATCTTTGCAATGCTCGAAAGAAGGGATGGTTTTTCACTCATAATGGAAAGAGAAAAATAATTGCAAAGTTACAATTAAATTTCAGGCTTGGGTGCTATCTTCACCAATGAGCAATCCCTTTAAAAGGCTATTGACTGCAAATCGAATTAGCGATATAGCAGATCTTCCGCACAAACTAAAATTGAAAAAGACATAACCACAAAACAATGAACAACGAAGTTTTGATTACAGAACTTCACCAAACAATAATTGAGCAACAATGACAAAAATTTTCTTAAGCACATTTTTAGTTTTCATCTGTCTGACAACCTTAGGCCAGAAAAAAATTGAAACGGTATTGAGCGAAGAACACCAAGCTATCAAAGGGACAAAAATTAGCTTAGTTCCGCCGAAAGAATTTACAGACGGTGTTAATTTTCTAGGGCTTCAACAAAACGCCTCCGGATCCAGCATCATGATTCTTGATATTCCCGGGTCCTATTCAAAAACAGCTGCTGGAATAAATAAAGAAAATATGTTGCAACAAGGAGTTGAGGTTAGCGAAATAGAAACGCTAATCATAAACAACCTTCCGGCAATTTTTGTAACCGGCACACAAACCACTCAGGGTGCTGTTTTCACAAAATATATTCTAGTAGTTGGCACAGAGCAAGAAACTGTAATGATAAATGGTATTTTTCCGGAAAATTTAAAAACGGTGGGCAACGAAATTAAAAAATCAATACTCACGGTGTATTATGATGCCAACAAAAAGATCAACCCTTTCGATGTGCTGGATTACACGATAGACGTTTCGGGAACGAAATTAAAGTTGTGGAAGAGCATGTCAAACGCCCTGTTATTTTCTGTAGACGGAAATAATCCAACGGAAACAACAGACAAAACCAATTTAATTGTGGCAAAATCGTTTTCCGAAATCACAACGGCTGATAAAAAGCAATTTTCTATTAACCGGCTAAAACAGATGCCCCTTGAAATAGAACCGATCGAATACATAAATGAAATTTTAATCGACGGACTTGCGGGCTACGAAATATTTGCTAAAGGAAAAAGCAAAGAGTCGGGCGAAGTAGAATATGTATATCAGGTGCTTTTGTTTAGTGACAAGCTTTATTACATACTAATCGGAACCACCCCTGATGAAACAGGCAAAAGCATGGCAGAAATTAAAAAAGCGGTGAAGACATTCAAGCGAAAATAAATTTGGCCTCCATCCTTTGTCTAATAGTCTTTAAAAATGAGCTAATAGTCTTTAAAAAAATGAGCTTTAGCTCTAATGCAGAAGCCTGCCGAGCCTCATCGTCAAAGGCAGATGCATTAGGGTAAAAGATGCAGAGCGTTCAAGTTGCCTGCTTATCAAACTACTCTATCCACGCGGTTTTTCTGAGCATGGGTAATGGCCGGTGACAGCGTAGCAAAAAGAAGGATGGTTAGGTATTTCATAAGTGGTATCTTTCTCTATCAAAAGGCGAAGCCGAGATGCAGCCCATAGTTGAACTGGAAGGGAAAATTATGACGCCCGCCGGGGATGTTGGCGTCGGGGTTGTTGAGCGGATAGGGGGTGATGAGATTTTTTGCATTCTTTTTGCCGAAATAGTGGCGGACAGCGATATGGGGGCCGATGTTGATTCTGTTTTTCCAAAAGGTGTAATCGTAGCGCAACCCTGCTACGCCACCTACATAAGCCTCCATACGCTTCTCGTAGACGGCATCAAGGGGATGCCCATAAGGCTCGCCGAACTCGGGCTCTGTCCAGACTATGTGGGTGAGATAGCTGTTTTGGCCGTAGGCTACGGATATACCGCCATAACCGGAGAAATGATGGTTTTTGTAGCTGAGTACCTGATATTGAGCCCCTAAATCGAAATAGCTATAGTCTCTTCTGTGTTCTATTTTTCCAAGTGCTTCTTTAGCCATTTTATACTCTTCTTGTACCAAAACCATCCCTGTCAATGGAACTCTCGTGTAACCTATAAATAGCCTCAAATTTCCCTTAATGCTCCTTGAATAGCTAAGGCTGATATTGTTAACTAAAGCATCTTGCTGATCAATAACATCGCTAAATCTATATCCACCTAATCCTATGTCCACGCGGTTTTTTTGAGCATGGGTGATGACGGTTGTTGATAAGAGGAAAATAAGGATTGCAATGTATTTCATAAGTTAAGATTTATTTGCTTCGCCATTAAAATAACAAGATCTACTCCGAAAGCTGAAGTTGATTCTTTATTTTCTTTTCATTTTCCTGCAATGTTTTTACGTTGGTATATATTTTTGTAATTGAATGTGAAAGTACAGAAGCTTTGGGAATAAACCCCGATTGTAAATGCTATTGGAGAAGATATTTTTATGCTATTGCAAAAATAATCGCCATAGTTTTTGGCAGCCTTTATCTTTGTGGTACTTTTTAGTTTTTCCTGATAAAATTTATGTCTTCAAACACTCCCAGCCCGCGCACCTGGATTATCCGCATCGTATTCATTGCACTGGGCTGCATCATCGTGGGGCGGCTGTTTTCGCTGCAATTGCTTGATGATAAATATGCAATTATGGCGAACGATCAGGCCATCTACCGAAAAGTAGTGTATCCTGCGCGTGGCGTGATCCTGGACCGAAAGGGGAAAACACTTATGTTCAACAATGTGACCTACGACCTGATGGTTACGGCCAACAAAATACCCAAGGATATGGACACCTTGCTGTTTTGCAACATTATGGGCATCACACAAGAAGATTTCAAAAAGTCAGTAGCCAAGGTGATTAACAAAAATGGTCATCAACGACAAGGAGTTTTTAAGCAGCAGCTCTCAGAAGAACAAAATGCGAGGATGCAGGAGAATCTCTATTTGTTTCCCGGATTTGAAATGACCGAACGCACCACCCGCTCCTACCCCAAACCCATTGGTGCGCACATATTTGGCTATATTGCCGAGGTAAGCCCTTCGATGCTGGAAAAGCCCCGTTTTTCGTCTTACAAGCAGGGTGATTACACAGGCATCACGGGACTTGAAAATGTGTATGAAGAAGTGCTTCGCGGACAGCGGGGTGTGCAATATTTGGTACGCGATGTATTGAACCGCCCGCGCGACTCCTACAAAAATGGCGCACTAGACACGCCTGCAGTGGGTGGCAAAACACTAGAACTCTACCTTGATGCCGACTTGCAAGAGTATGCAGAAAAGCTGATGAAAGGAAAAATTGGAAGTGCCATTGCCATTGACCCCAATACGGGCGGCATCCTAGCGATGGTTTCGGCTCCGGGCTTCGATCCAAACTTACTAAGCGGTGCAGATCGAAGTAAGAACATAGGCGCGCTTTTTGCCGATTACACCACTCCAATGTTTAACCGTGCGATACAGTCACAGTATCCACCCGGTTCTACCTTCAAGCCGCTTACTGCACTCATCGCGCTCGACGTGGGCGCTTCTACCCCTGCATTTGGCTATCCCTGCGGAGGCGGGTATTATGGTTGCGGCCGGCGCATTGGTTGCACCCACTCAGGCGGTGGTCATGCAGCCAACCTGAGAGTGGCAATGGCCAATTCCTGTAATTCGTATTTCTGTCATCTCTTTCGCCTTACCGTGGATAATAAGGCGAAGTACAAAAATGTAAGAGAAGGGATAGAGGCATGGCATGATTATCTATACAATTTTGGTCTTACGCATCCGCTGGGGGTGGACATTACCGGCGAAAAAGGCGGCAATGTGCCGGACTCTTCCTACTTCAACCGCATCTACAACGGCGTATGGAACTCGTGCAACATGGTGGTGGTAGGTATGGGGCAGGGTGAGCTGACGATGACGCCGATGCAAATGGCGAATGTTATGTGCATCATTGCCAATCGGGGTCATTTCTATACGCCGCATTTTGTGAAGACGATTGGGGGCACTGATAAAGACACGATTTTAGCAAAATATCAAAAGAAGCACGAGGTAACTCATATCCCATCGGATTATTACCAGGCAGTGATAGACGGAATGGAAGACGTGGTGGTAGGCGGTACCGGACGTGTGGCGCAGCTACCCAATGTGGCCGTGTGCGGCAAAACAGGAACGGTTGAAAACTTTGCCGTTATCAACGGGAAAGAGCAAAAATTAGATAACCACTCGGTATTTGTCTGCTTTGCTCCCAAAGACAATCCAAAGATTGCCATTGCCGTGGTGGTTCAAAACTCAGGTTATGGGGCCACCTGGGCGGGGCCGGTGGCCAGCCTGATGATGGAGAAATACCTGACAGACTCGGTAAAGCGGGCACCGCTGGAAAATCGTATGTTCGCTGCTAATATCGTGAAGCCGTATATCCGCCTACTAGATTCAATGCAACGGCAAAAAGACCGGGCAAGAGACTTGCTGCGCAATGGAGATAAAAGAGCGGCAGACAGCATAAAAAGAGAACGTGATACCACTTTAGTGCGCGATGTTCTTACCAATTATTTTCAGATAAAAGCCCCGCCACTGAGGCAACCACCGCCAATTGAAAGAAAAGAAGATTAAAATTGTAAATCCCGAATTCGCTCCTACAGAATATGTACACTACCGCTGCCATACCCCGCAAGTCGCTGACTTCTCGTATAGACTGGCTTACCTTTTTTCTGTATCTAACATTAGTTTGCATCGGCGTAGCGGCGGTATATTCTTCTGAATATACGAGTATTCACGAGCCGTTTTTCAATTTTGGAAAAAGCCACATGCGGCAGTTGACCTGGCTGGGCATTTCGCTGTTTTTGGGGTTGATAATTATTTTCACAGACAGTAAATTCTTCTATTCAGTTGCCTACCTTTCGTATGTTTTGGGGATATTTCTATTGTTAGCCACCTTTGTTATTGGTGCGGATGTGAAGGGTTCGCACAGCTTTATTAAATTTGGCTCGTTTACATTCCAACCGGGCGAGCTCTGCAAAACTTTTACTGCTTTAGCTTTGGCGCGCTTCATCGCCACTTGCGATTCGGGCTTTGCAGTGCTAAAAGAACGGCTGATTGGCGCGGCCATTGTGATGGTGCCTTGTTTTATTATTATTGCGCAAAGTGAAACAGGCTTGGCATTGGTGTATTTTTCTTTTTTTCTAGCAATGTACCGCGAGGGGTTGCCCAATTTCATATTGATTTTCGCATTTTCAGTAGTAGGTCTTGTGCTGGCTACCCTACTGGTTGAACGTATTCCCTTGTTTATCATTATCACTGTTGTAGCGGCGTTGGTCTTCTTTTTCACGAGGAAGCAAATTAAGCGCAATAAAGTCATTGCAGTGGTGATTGGTGGTGCTTGGCTAATTGCGGTGCTGTTTTCGCAGGTAGCGGTGCCCATGGTGTTTACCAAAGTGTTGCGTTCCTATCAGGTGGAGCGTATATATTCTATGCTGGGTCAAGACGTGCCGATAGAATACCGGCAGGCAGGGCAGATACCCAAGCAGGATGCTGACTACAACGTGCGCCAGTCGAAGATTGCCATTGGCTCGGGAGGCTTGATCGGTAAAGGATTTATGAACGGCACTCAAACCAAATATTCTTTTGTGCCGGAGCAACATACCGACTTCGTATTTTGTGGCATCGGTGAGCAATTTGGTTTTGTAGGTAGCACAATTTTGGTACTGATTTACCTGAGTTTACTGTTGCGCATTGTGCATATTGCAGAGCGTCAGCGATCTGTATTTAGTAGGGTATATTGCTACTCTGTGGGAGCTATCTTGTTTTTTCACTTTGCTATTAATCTTTGCATGACGATGGGGCTGGCACCTGTAATTGGCATCACCCTACCTTTTTTGAGCTATGGCGGCACTTCGTTAATGTCTTTTAGTATTCTTATGTTTATATTAATTCGTCTGGATGCAGACCGCTTGGTACTCATTCGCTAAAAAAAATCGATCTATGATCTTTCAGAATAAAACATACTTCATTTCAGGTGCCAGTCGCGGAATTGGCAAATCGATTGCAAAGAAGCTGGCGCAACATGGTGCCAACATAGTGGTGGTAGCAAAATCGACGGAGGAAAATCCGAAGTTGGGAGGTACGATATTTTCGGCGGCTGAGGAGATAGAAGCTGCTGGTGGAAAGGCCTTGGCTATCGCTTGCGACATTCGAGAGGAGTCGCAAATAGAAGCCGCGGTGGCACAGGCAGTAGCAGCATTCGGGGGGCTGGATGGTGTGATAAACAACGCTTCCGCCATAGCGCTTAGCAGCACACAGGATACGCCTGCCAAGCGGTTCGATCTGATGCACGACATCAATGTGAGAGGCACTTTTTTGGTGACGCAGCATTGCATTCCGCACTTGCTACAGTCTGAAAGTGCACACATAGTAACGCTATCGCCGCCGCTAAATCTTGAGCCCAAATGGCTAGGACCCCATGTTGCCTATACCCTAAGCAAATACAATATGACAATGATGGCGATGGGTTGGGCAGAAGAATTTAAAGGTAAGATTGCCAGTAATTCCTTGTGGCCCCGGACTACCATTGCCACTGCTGCCGTGCAGAACTTGCTGGGCGGAGATAAGCTGATGCAGTGCAGCCGACATCCGGAAATAGTTGCCGATACGGTATTTGAAATTCTACAGAAAGATGTCTCCTTTTCGGGCAATCAGATTATTGACGAAGAGTTACTGAGAAGTACGGGCATCCAAGATTTCACGCATTATGCTGTTAATCCGAATATGCCTCTTTACACCGATTTGTTTCTAGATTAAGGTTGCTATTTTTTTACCAAAAGCGGTGCTGATAATCATTCAGCACCGCTTTTTTTCAAACGATTCGATTACTCGTCTTCATCATTCCATTCTGTTCCGGCAGGAATCGCCCTCAGGAAATTAGCAAAATCTTCGCCGCTATTGTTGCTTTCTGCCCCATAGGAATCCAGCATATAACTAAATTGGCCTTCTTTATCTCTTACCAGATAAAGCACTGCATTGTCTGCGGGGTCAGACATGCCTTCGAATCGATAGGTTTTCACCATCTCCAAGTCTTGAGGGCTGTATTTCCGACCGCTTTCTTCGTTTTGCAGCCTGCCGCTGCTATGCAATACCAACTCGTGATCGTGGCCTTTGGATTTTAATTTTTCCATCACCTGGCTCAGGGTACGCATCGATGCCGATTGATCCATCATAACGTTTACGTTTTTTGCGACTGTTAATTGTAAATTGACTATTCAAAAATAAACAAACAAATGCGAAGACTGTGAGAATTGTTATTTGACTCAACCTATAAAGAATGGCTTCCGCATTTGAATTGGCACACGCCGAACATATCCCTGGTTTTTAAGGCTAGCTTATTCCTTATTAAATTTATTGACAATCGGATTTCGTAGTTGGCTAAATTGATGATATAAATGCGGCCGCTAAGGGTGGCTGGTTTTTTTGGCATAATAAAACTATTGCACTTATTACCTAACAGGATTTTGGATACTTGCCATCTGATTTTGTTAGAGAATTTAGCGAATGTGGCTTTTTGTCGGCTGATAGATATTAATAAATGAATCCATCCCTTCAGGATATTGGAGCGATATAAACCTGACCCATAGATCGGTGTCTGCTATCTAGCTCCTACCAGAACTGATAGCGAAGCAGCTATGCACGATGGCAAAATCATTGATTCTGTGGATATTGCGACAGGGCATTGCGATAGTGTAAAATGAAGGTCATTGGGATTTTGATTGCATGACAGCCCGGCCATTTGACGAGAATGCAGGAGGAAATCAGATGAATAGCTAAAAGTTGCACTATTCTTTACAGGAAAGGAAGGTTGCCCACTAATGGGGGTGAGCACCGTGCCACTTTGCGCGCTATTTGATGAGCTGTGCGTACGATTATATAAACTATGTGGACTATATGATGGGCTGTGAGCACTAATTAATGGGCTGTGCGTACGATTATATTAGCTGTGCAGACTATATGATTGGCTGTGCAGGAAAATATATTAACTGTGTTGACTATATGAATGGCTGTGCAGGGAAATATATTAACTGTGTTGACTATATGATTGGCTGTGCAGGAAAATATATTAGCTGTGTTGACTATATGATTGGCTGTGCAGGAAAATATATTAGCTGTGTTGACTATATGATTGGCTGAAAGTAGGGATGCGGGTTGAATGAAGAATTAAATAGAAGAGATGTGTTATTTTTTCTATTTGTGCTCGGTAGGAAAGGCAAAGTAGGGATATTTTTACTGGAAAGTTTCCGCAGATTTGGTGAGGTGATGACTGAGTTGCAGGCGAATATTCCTCCTGAAATGTCAAAAACTATACCCATGAAAAAACGATCCCTATCTTTAATTCGTACTTATTTTTTTCGCTAATCGATTCTTCTCAACAAAGCAGGAATGTTTGTAAAATCGCTTATTGCTTTACAAACTTTTTCATGCCCAAGCGGTTGTTCACTGCTATTTCTACAAAATAAATGCCTGCGGGAAGTGCTGCAATGTCAATATCAACACCTGCTGCCTTATAATCTACCGGAGCATGAACCACTGCGCCCACATTGTTGAAAATGCGTATGGCATCAATAGATTTTGTGTGGTGGGCTACCGTGAGGCGCGTTGATGCCGGATTAGGATAAATTTTAAGAAGATTCGATTCAATATTATCGATACTGGTTCCTCCAATATTAATCGTTGCAGAAAAAGTATCGCTCGTGCTGCTACAGGTATCCGTGGCAATCAATGTTACATTGTAAGCGCCAGGGGCTGCATAATTGCAGATGGGGGCAGTTTCTATAGAGGTAGTACCATTGCCGAAGTCCCAACTATAGGCCTGTGCATTCGCGGAGGTATTGGTAAAGGTAGCTTGGTTATCGGTGACGGAGGAGGTAAAATTCGCAGTGGCAACATATTCATCCACATGCCAAGTAGAAAGCGAATCGAAGGCTACTTCTTTTGCCATCAGCCGGATTGCCGTGGCGTCCGCAGCGTTAACACCGTTTGAAAATGTAATAGTTGTTGGGTCTTTCTTAAACAAAATTGTGTAGAACGTTACGGCAGCGGCATAGGTGCCCGCTACCGACGGGTGCGAACCGTCGTTGGTGTACAATTCGATAGCGGGATAGTTGGCTCTTATCTTTCTGCGTACGGCTCCAACGGGTGATACTAACGCATCGTTATCGTCGGCCATGGTCATGTAACGAAGACGCAATAAGCTGTCCATTCCTTCGTAGGTACAAATTGGCGGCCAAAATGGGCAGTTGCTAGCGTCTCCATTTTTGTATCCCCAGGTCATGTAAAAAACGGTTTGGGCACAAGGGTTGGAAGCCTTAATCATGCTGTCGAGTTGGGCAGCATAGGGATATACTTCGGTGGCTACGTGATCGTCTGGCAAGGCCGGTGTTTGGCTCTGATCTTGCAGCACCACATAATCCCATCCACCTTCCTGTATTTTAGCTATTGTGGTAGCATTGGTAGCATGCCCTTTGAGGGTGTATCCGCCGGGTGTGTTCGAGTCGAATATTACTTCATCGCCCATGGAAGCTGCCACACTGGCGACCATATTGGGCAAGCTATTAGTTCCTGTATAACTGTTTCCGATAAACAGCACACGTTTGACAACGGCATGGGTATTGAAAGTGAAGCAACTTATTAGTGCAATGAAGGAAATTTTTCTCATATCTATCTACATTTTCTGTTAAGACAAGATTTATAGTATCATCGTTGGGTCATGAAGGTATAATTCTTATCTCTTAGCATAGATTTCCTAGAATTTGCAATGGAGTCAATAAGGTTACTCGTCAAAAATTTCCATCGCTATGGGCTTCTTGCTCTTGTCGATGATGGCGGATAAAGCTTTCAGAAAAACAGGAGCCACCGTAGGGCATCCATCGCGCTGGCAAATTGGGAGCGAGGCTGCTTCGTCCGGAACGCAATCGTGGGAATGAAGTACCACAAATCGCTCCAAGGCTTTGTTATTAGTAGCATCGAGACCATGCAACTTATAAGCAAGGCCAAACTTTCCGTAGTATTTTGCACCAATTTTGTAACGCCCCAGCGATGTGCACCCACAGCCTATGACATTGCCATACTGTCGTTTTATTTGATAGGTCTGATTACAGCGTCCATGCGTAACAAGCCCATTTTCCAATACTAAATTTTGGTTCAGATCGTACACAAAAAAGCGCGGATGTCCGCTGAATAGTTTCATGTTGATTAGAAAACAGATATTGGTATCCATGCCTTTTGCCTTTGCATAAAGCTTTATCTTCTCGCCATGTGTTGCCAGAATTTTTTCATTGGCAATTTGCTCCGCTTCGAGTTTATCCGCATTAGGTGTAGCCATCGCGTAGATAATTCGCTGTCCTTTGGTATTGCGACCGAAAATGAGCAGAATCGCGAGAAGGCTTAGCCCAATAATAGTGAGGAAAAAATAAAAAAATTTTCGCATCTGTGAGGTATTATCAGATTCATGATGCGAAAACTATCTCTTTGCACAAGGTAGCGACACTTTTTTGTGTTACCCTTCCAAAGTATTTCTTTTCTTATGAAATCAAATGGCCCATTTTACTAGGGTGGCACCCCAGGTGAATCCACCGCCAAAGGCAGCCAACACAAGGTTGTCGCCTTTTTTCAATTTGTCTTTCCAATCCCATAAGCAGAGGGGAATGGTGCCACTGGTGGTATTGCCATAGCGTTGGATATTCTCCATCACTTTATCCTGCGGCAAGCCCATT
>JABUQX010148461.1:0-11967 GCA_015478945.1 Trachelipus rathkii | reverse complement strand
TATAGAGAGAGAGAGAGAGAGAGAGAGAGAGAAAGAGAGAGAGAGAGAGAGAAATTTGATTTCTTACGGAGCTAAAGTGCCTCTAGCCCCACCAAACCTAAAATTTAATTCCTTACAGGGCCAAAGTTCTTCTAGCCCCACCAAACCTAAAATTTGATTTCTTATGGGGCTAAAGTGCTTCTACAACTACCAAACCTAAACTTTGATTTCTTAAGTGGCTAAAGCGCTTCTAGCCAGACCAAACCTAAAGTGCTTCTAGCCTCACAAAACCTTAAATTCAATTTCTTATGGGGCTTAACTGCTTCTAGTCCCAATAAACCTACAATTAGGCGTTAAAGTGCTTCAAGCCCCACCAAATCTAAAATTTGATTTCTTATGGTGGTAAATTAGTTCTAACCCCACCAAACTTAAAATTTGATTTCTTATAGGGCTAAAATTCTTCTAGCCCCACCAAACTTAAAATTTGATTTTTTATAGGGATAAAGTGCTCTTATCCCCCAAACTTAAAATTTGATTTCTTACTGCGTTAAAGTGCTTCTAGAGAAACCAAAAATAAAATTTGATTTCTTTTGGGGCTAAAGTGATTCCAGCCCTACCAAACCAAAAATTTGATTTCTTACAGGGCTAAAGTGCTTAACACTAAACCTAAAAATTGATTTATTATCACCCAAACCTAAAATTTGATTTATTACTGCGTTAAATTGCTTATAGCACCACCAAAACTAAAATTTCATTTCTCATGGGGTAAAAGTGTTTCTAGCCCCACCAAACCAAAAATTTGATTTCTTATGAGGATTTAGTGCTTCTAGCCCTACCGAAATTAAATTTTGATTTCTAATGGGGCTATAGTTCTTTTAGCCCTCCAAAAAAAATTTGATCTTATTTGGCTTAAGTGATTCTAGCCGAACCAAACCTAAAATTTGATTTCTTATTTGACTAAAGTGCTTATAGCCCCACCAAACCAAAAATTTAATTTCCTACTGGGCTAAAGTGCTTCTAGCCCCACCAAATCTAAAATTTGATTTCTTATGGGGCTAAAAAGCTTCTAGCAACACCAAAAACATAAAATTTGATTTTTTATAGGGCTCAAGTGCTTCTAGCTCCACCAAACCTAAAATTTGATTTCTTTTGGGGCTAAAGTTCTTCTAGCCCCACCAACCTTAAAATTTTATTTCTTATGGGGCTAAAGTACTTCTAGCCTAACCAAACTTAATATTTGATTTCTTATGGCTCTAAAGTGCTCTTAGACCCCCCAAACCTAAAATTGGATTTCTTAAGTCGTTAAAGTGCTTCTAGCACCACCAAAATTAAAATTTTAAATCTTATGGGGATCTAGTGCTTCTAGCCCCACCAAACCTAAATTTTGATTTCTTATATGGCTAAAGTGCTTCTAGCACCACCAAACCTAAAACTTAATTTCTTAATTGGGTAAAGTGCTTCTAGCCCCAACAAACCAAAAATTTATTTTCTTATAGTGCCAAAGTACTTCTAGCGCCCCCAAAAATAAAATTTTATTTCTTATGGGGCTAAAGTTCTTCTGCCCCTCCAAACCTAAAATTTGATTTTTTATAGGGATAAAGTGCTCTTATCATCCAAACTTAAAATTTGATTTCTTACTGCGTTAAAGTGCTTTTAGCCAAACCAAAAATAAAATTTGATTTCTTATGGGGCTAAAGTGCTTCTAGCCCTACCAAATCAAAAATTTGATTTCTTTCGGGGCTAAAGTGCTTCTAGCCACACCAAACCTAAAATTTGATTTTTTATGGGGCTAAAAAGCTTCAAGCCCCACCAAAAAAATAAAATTTGATTTCTTATAGGACTTAAGTGCTTCTAGCTCCACCAAACCTAAAATTTGATTTTTATAGGGCTAAAGTTCTTCTAGCCTCACCAACTCTAAAATTTTTCTTATGGGGCTAAAGTACTTCTAGCCCAGCAAACCTAAAATTGGATTTCTTAAGGCGTTAAAGTGCTTCTAGCCCCACCAAACCTAAAATTTGATTTCTTATTTGGTTAAAATGCTTCTAGCCCCACCAAAACAAAAAATTTAGTTTCTTATTGGGCTAAAGCTCTTCTAGCCCCACAAAATCTAAAATTTGATTTCTTATGGTGCTAAAAAACTTCTAGCCCCACCAAACATAAAATTTGATTTCTTATAGGGCTAAAAAGTTCTTCTAGCCCCACCAAACCTAAAATTTGATTTTTTTATGGGTCTAAAATGCTCTTATCCCCCAAACCTAAAATTGGATTTCTTACTTCGTTAACTTGCTTCTAGCACCACCAAAACTAAAATTTCCTTTTTCATGGGTTAAAAGTGCTTCTAGCTATCCAAACCTAAAATTTGATCTCTTATGGGGCTGAAGTGGTTTTAGCCCCACCAAACCTAAAATTTGATTTTGTATAGGGATCTAGGGCTTCTAGCCCTACCGAAATTAAATTTTGATTTCTAATGGGGCTATAGTGCTTCTAGCCCTCCAAACAAAAAATGTGATTTTATGGGGCTAAAGTGCTTCTAGCCCCACCAAATCTAAAATTTGATCTCTTATGGGGCTAAAGTGCCTCTAGCCCCAACAAACCAAAAAATTGATTTCTTTTGGGGTTAAAGTTCTTCTGGCCCTTCCAAACCAAAAATTTGATTTTATACGGGGCTAAAGATCTTCTAGCCCCACCAAATCTATAATTTAATTTCTTATGGGGCTCTTGTGCTTCTAGCCCCACATATCCTAAATTTTTGATTTCCTATTGGGCTAAAGTGGTTTTACCACAACCAAATCTAAAATTTGATTTCTTATGTAGCTAAAGTGCATCTAGCCCCACCAAACCTAAAACTAGATTTCTCATTGAGCTAAAGTGCTTCTAGCCACACCAAACCTAAAATTTGAATTCTTACGGGGCTAAAGTGCTTCTAGCCCTATAAAACCTAAAATTTGATTTCTAATGGAGCTAAAGGGCTTCTAACCCCACCAAAACTAAAATTTGATTTCCTATGGGGTTAAAGTACTTCTAGCCCTACCAAACCAAAAATTTGATTTTTTACATGGATAAATTGCTACTAGCTGACCAAACCTAAAATTTTATTTCTTATGGGGCTAAAGTGCTTCAAGCCCCACCAAACCAAAAATTTAATTTCTTACGGGGCTAAAGTGCTTCTAGCCCCACCAAACCTAAAATTTGATTTCTTATGGGGCTAAAAATCTAGCCCCACCAAAAACCTAAAATTGATTTTTTATAGATCTAAACTACTACTAGCTCCACCAAACCTAAAATTTGATTTCTTTTGGGGCTAAAGTTCTTCTAGCCCCACAAACCTTAAAATTTGATTTCTTATGGGGCTAAAGTTCTTCTGCCCCTCCAAAACTAAAATTTGATTTTTTTATGGGGATAAAGTGCTCTTAACCCCGAAACTTAAAATTTGATTTCTTACTGCGTTCAAGTGCTTCTAGCTAAATCAAAAATAAAATTTGATTTTTATGGGGCTAAAGTGCTTCTAGCCCTACCAAACCAAAAATTTGATTTTTTACAGGGCTAAAGTGCTTCTAGAGCACCAAACCTAAAATTTGATTTCTTATAGGGTTAAAGTGCTTCTAGCCCCACTAAACCTAAAATTTAATTTCTTATGGGAGTAAAAAGCTTCTAGCCCCCCCAAAACCTAAAATTTGATTTCTTTTAGGGCTAAAGTGCTTCTATCTCCACCAAACCTAAAATTTGATTTTAATAAGGCTAAAGTTCTTCTAGTCTCACCAACTCTAAAATTTTATATCTTATGGGGCTAAAGTACTTTTAGCCCAACAAAACCAAAAATTTGATTTCTTATGGGGCTAAAGAGCTCCAAGCCCACAAAACCTAAAATTGTATTTCTTAAGGCGTTAAAGTGCTTCTAGCCACATCAAACCTAAAATTTCATTTCTTATGGGGCTAAAGTGCTTCTAACCCCACCAAACATAAAATTTGATTTCTTATTTGGCTAAAGTGCTTCTAGCCCCACCAAATCTAAAATTTGATTTCTTATGGTGCTAAAGTACTTTTAGCCCCACCAAACCTAAAATTTGATTTCCTATTGGGCTAAAGTTCTTCTAGCCCCACCAAACCTAAAATTTGATTTTTTATGGGGCTAAAGTGCTCTTATCCCCAAACCTAAAATTTGATTTCTTACTGGGTTAAATTGGTTATAGCACCACCACAACTAAAATTTCATTTCTCGTGGGTTAAAAGTGCTTCAAGTCCCACCAAACCTTAAATTTGATCTTTTATGTGGCTGATGTGCTTCTAGCCCCCACCAAACCTAAAATTTGATTTCTTATGGGGATCTAGTGCTTCTAGCCCTACCGAAATTAAATTTTGAATTCTAATGGGGCTATAGTGCTTCTAGCCCTCCAAACATAAAATTTGATCTTATGGGGCTAAAGTGCTTCTAGCCATACCAAACTTTAAATTTTATTTCTTATGGGGCTAAAGTACTTTTAGCCCCACCAAAGCTAAAATTTGATTTCTTATGGTGCTAAAGTGCTTCTATCCCTACCAAACCAAAAATTAAATTTCTTTTTGGGTGAAAGTACTTCTAGCCCTTCCAAACCAAAAATTTGATTTTATACGGGGCTAAAGATCTTCTAGCCCCACCAATTCTATAAATTGATTTCTTATGGGGCTCTTGTGTTTTTAGCCCCACATATCCTAAATTTTGTTTTCTTATTAAGCTAAAGTGCTTCTAGCCCAACCAAATCTAAAATTTGATTTCTTATGTAGCTAAAGTGATCTAGCCCCACCAAACCTAAAACTTGATTTCTCATGGAGCTAAAGTCCTTCTAGCCAGATCAAACCTAAAATTTGAATTTTTAAGGGGCTAAAGTGCTTCTAGCCCTATAAAACCTAAAATTTGATTTCAAATGGGGCTAAAGTGCTTCTAGCCCCACCAAACCTAAAATTTGATTTCTTATGGGGCTAAGTGCTTTTAGCCCTACCAAATCAAAAATTTGATTTGTTACAGGCTAAAGTGCTACTTGCCGACCAAACCTAAAATTTTATTTCTTATGGGGCTAAAGTGCTTCTAGCCCCACCAAACCAAAAAATTGATTTCTTATGGGGCTAAAAAGCTTCTAGTCCCACCAAAAACCTAAAATTTGATTTCTTTTGGGGCTAAATTTCTTCTAGCCCTACCAACCTTAAAATTTTATTTTTTATTGGGCTAAAGTACTTCTAGCCTAACCAAACCTAAAATTTGATTTCTTATGGGACTAAAGTACTCTTTGCCCAACCAAACCTAAAATTGGATTTCTTAAGGCGTTAAAGTGCTTCTAGCCCCACCAAAACTAAAATTTTATTTCTTATGTGGATCTAGTGGTTCTAGCCCCACCAAACCTAAAACTTGATTTCTTATTTGGCTAAAGTGCTTCTAGCCCCACCAAACCAAAAATTTAATTTGTTACGGGGCTAAAGCTCTTCTAGCACCACCAAATCTAAAATTTGATTTCTTATAGTGCTAAAGTACTCCTAGCGCCATCAAATCTAAAATTTTATTTCGTATAGGGCTAAAGTTCTTCTGCCCCTCCAAACCGAAAATTTGATTTTTTATAGGTATAAAGTGCTCTTATCTTTCAAACTTAAAATTTGATTTCTTACTGCGTTAAAGTGCTTCTAGCCAAGCCAAAAATAAAATTTGATTTCTTATAATGCTAAAGGGATTCTAGCCTTACGAAACCAAAAATTTGATTTCTTATGGGGCTAAAGTGCTTCTAGCCTTATCAAACCTAAAATTTGATTTCTTCTGGGGCTAAAGCTCTTCTAGCCTCACCAATCCTAATATCTTATTTCTTATGGGGCTAAAGTACTCCTAGCCCACCAAACCTAAGATTGGATTTCTTAAGTCGTTAAAGTGCTTCTAGCCCACCAAACCTAAAATTTCATTTTTTATGGGGCTAAAGTGCTTCTAGCCCCACCAAACCTAAAATTTGATTTCTTATTTTGCTAAAGTACTTCTAGCCCTACCAAAACAAAAATTTAATTTCTTACGGGGCTAAAGTACTTCTAGCCCCACGAAACCTAAAATTTGATTTCTTATTGGGCTTAAGTTCTTCTAGCCCCACCAAACCTAAAATTAGATCTTTTATAGGGCTAACATGCTCTTATCCCTCCAATCCTAAAATTTAATTTCTTACTTCGTTAAATTGCTTCTAACACCACCAAAACAAATTTCATTTCTAATGGGTTAAAAGTGCTTCTAGACCCACCAAACCTAAAATTTGATTTCTTATGGGGCTAAAGTGTTTCTAGCTCAACAAAACTAAAAATTTGATTTCTTTTGGGGTTAAAGTACTTCTAGCCCTTCCAAACCAAAAATTTGATTTTATATGGGGCTAAGGATCTTCTAGCCCCACCAAATATATCATTTGATTTCTTATGGGGCTCTTGTGCTTCTAGCCCCACATATCCTAAATTTTGATTTCTTATTGGGCTAAAGTGCTTCTAGCCCAACCAAATCTAAAATTTGATTTCTTATGTAGCTTAAGTGCGTCTAGCCCCACTTAAATTAAAACTTGATTTCTCATTTAGCTAAAGTGCTTCTAGCCCTACAAAACCAAAAATTCGATTTCTTACAGGGCTAAAGTGCTACTAGCCGACCAAACCTAAAATTTGATTTCTTATGGAGCTAAAGTGCTTCTACCTCACCAAATCTAAAATTTGATTTCTAATGGGGCTAAAGTGCTTCTAGCCCCACCAAACCAAAAAAATAATTTCTTACGGGGCTTAAGTGCTTCCAGCCCCACGAAACATTAAATTTGATTTCTAATGGGGCTAAAGTGCTTCAAGCCCCACCAAACCTAAAATTTGATTTCTTATATGGCTAAGATGCTTCTAGCCCCACCAAACCAAAAATTTGATTTCTTACGGTGCTAAAGTACTTCTAGCATCACCAAACATAGAATTTGATTAATTTTGGGGCTAAAGTTCTTCTATTTACACCAAACCTAAAATTTTATTTCTTATGAGGCTATATTGCTTCTAGCCACACCAAACCTAAAATTTGATTTCTTGTAAGACTAAAGTACTTCTAGCCCCTCTAAACATATAATTTGATTTGTTATGGGGCTAAAGTACTTCTAGCCCCTCCAAACCAAAAATTTGATTTTATTCCGAGCTAAAGATCTTCTAGCACCACCAAACCTAAAATTTAATTTCTTATGGGGCTCTTGTGCTCTAGCCCCACATATACTAAATTTTGATTTCTTATGGGGCTAGAGTGCTTCTAGGAGAACTAAATCTAAAATTTTATTTCTTATGTGACTAAAGTGCATCTAGCCCCACCAAACCTAAAACTTGATTTCTCATGGGGCTACAGTGCTACTAGCCAGACCAAACCTAAAATTTGATTTCTTACGGGGTGCTTCTAGCCCTATAAAACTTAAAATTTCTAAAGAGCTTCTATGAACACCAAACATAAAATTCGATTTCTTATGGGGCTAAAGTGTTTTCAGCCATACCAAACCAAAAATTTGATTTCTTTCAGGTCTAAAGTGCTTCTAGCCCCACCAAACCTAAAATTTGATTTTTTAATGGGCTAAAGTGCTTCTAGCCCCACCAAACTTAAAAAATAATTTTTTACGGGGCTAAAGTGCTTCCAGCCCCACCAAACCTAAAATTTGATTTCTTATGGGGCTAAAAGCTTCTAGAATCATTAAAAACCTAAAATTTGATTTCTTATGGGGCTAAAGCTCTTCTAGCCCCACCAACCTTAAAATTTTATTTCTTATAGAGCTAAAATACTTCTAGCCCAACCAAACTTAAAATTTGATTCCTAATGGGGCTAAAGTGCGACTAGCCCCACCAAACCTTAAATTGGATTTCTTAAGGCGTTAAAGTGCTTCTAGTTACACCAAAACTCAAATTTTATTTCTTATGGGGATCTCGTGATTCTAGCCCCACCAAACCTAAATTTTGATTACTTATAGGGGTAAAGTGCTTCTAGCCCCACCAAACCTAAAACTTGATTTATTATTTTGGTAAAGTGCTTCTAGGGCAACCAAACCAAAAATTTAATTTCTTACAGGGCTAAAAATCTTGTAGCCCCAGCACATCTAAAATTTGATTTTTTTTATAGTGCTAAAGTACTTCTAGCCATAAAACCTAAAATTTTATTTATTATGGGGCTAAATTTCTTTTAGCCCCTCCAAAAATAAAATTTAATTTTTTATAGAGATAAAGTGCTCTTATCCCCCAAACTTAAAATTTGATTTCTCATGGTTGAAAAGTGCTTCTAGCCCCACTAAACCTAAAATTTGATTTCTTATGGGGATCTAGTGCTTCTAGCCCTACAGAAATTGAATTTTGATTTCCAATGGGGCTATAGTGCATCTAGCCATCAAAACATAAAATTTGATCTTATGGTGCTAAAGTGGTTCTAGCCCCAATAAAACCTAAAATTTGATTTCCTATGGGGCTAAAGTGATTCTAGCCCCACCAAACCTAAAATTTGATTTCTTATGGGGCTAATGTGCTTCTAGAACCACCATTCCAAAAATTTGATTTCTTATGGGGCTAAAGTACTTCTAGCCCAACCAAACCTAAAATTTGATTTCTCATGGGTCTAAAGTGCTTTTAGTCAGACCAAACCTAAAATATGATTTCTTATGGGGCTAGAGTGCTTCAAGCCCCACCAAATCTAAAATTGGATTTCTTATTGGGCTATAGTGCTCTTAGCCCAACAAAACCTAAAATTTGATTTCTTATGGGGCTAAAGTGCTCCTTGCCCCGCCCAACCAAAAATTTGATTTCTTATGGATCTAAAGTGCTTCTAGCCCCACCAAACCTAAAATTTTATTTCTTATTATTTCTAGCCCGGCAAAACAAATCTAAAATTTCATTTTTTATAGGGGTCTAGAGCTTCAAGCCCTACTAAACCTAAATTTTGATTTCTTATGGGGCTAAAGTGCTTCTAGCCCCAACAAACCTACAATTTGATTTCTTATGCGGCTAAAGTGCTTCTAGCCCTACAAAACTTAAAATTTGATTTCATATAAGGCTAAAGTGCTTCTAGCCTGACCAAACCTAAAATTTGATTTGTTATGGGGTTAAAGTACTTCTAGCCCATCCAAACCTAAAATTTGATTTCTTATGGGGCTAAAGTACTTCTAGCCCCAACATACATATAATCTGATTTCTTATGTGGCTAATGTTTTTCTAGCCCCACCAAACTTAAAATTTGATATCCTATTAGGCTAAAGTGCTTCTAGCCCCTTAAAACAAAAAATTAGATTTTATACGGGGCTAAAGTGCTTCTAGCTCCACCAAACCTAAAATTTTATTTCTTATGGGGCTGAAGCGCTTCAAGCCCCACCAAACCTAAAATTTGATTTCTTAAGGGGCTAAAATGCTTCTTACCCCACCAAACCAAAAAATTTATTTTTTAGGGGGCTAAAGTGCTTCTAGCCTCACCAAACATTAAATTTGATTTCTAATGGGCGAAAATTCTTCTAGCCCCACGAAACCTAAAATTTTATTTCTTATTTGGCTAAAATGCTTCTAGCCCCTCGAAACCAAAAATTTTATTTCTTACTGGGCTAAAATGCTTCTAGCCCTACCGAACATAAAATTTGATTTCTTATAGGGCTAAAGTGCTTTTATCCCTCCAAACCTAAAATATGATTTCTTACTGTTCTAGAGTGCTTCTAGCCCCACCAAATCTAAAATTTGATTTCTTATGGGGCTATAGTGCTCCTAGTCACACCAAACCTATAATTTGATTTCTTACGGCATTAAGTGCTTCTAGCCACACCAAACCTAAAATTTGATTTCTTATAGGACTAAAGTACTTCTAGCCCCACCAAACCTATAATTTTATTTCTTATGGGGCTAAGGTGTTTCTAGCCCCACCAAACCTAAATTTCATTTCTTATGAGGCTAAAGTATTTCTAGCCCCTCCAAACCAAAAATTTGATTTTATACGGGCTAAAGTCTTCTACCCCCACCAAACCTAAAATTTGATTTCTTATAGGGCTATTGTGCTTCTATCCCCACATATCCTAAATTTTGATTTCTTTTCTGGCTAAAGCGCTTTTAGCTCAACTAAATCTAAAATTTGATTTCTTATGTGGATAAAGTGCATCTAGCACCACGAAACCTAAAATTTGATTTCCAATGGGGCTAAGGTGCTTCTAGCCCTATAAAATCTAAATTTGATTTCTAATGGGGCTAAAGTGCTTCTAGCAACAACAAACCTAAAATTTGATTTCTAATGTGGCTAAAGTGCTTCAAGACCTACCAAACCTAAAATTTGATTTCTTGCAGGGCTAAAGTGCTTCTAGCCCCACCAAACCTAAAATTTGATTTCTTATGAGATTAAAGTGCTTCTAGCCCCACAAAACCAAAAAATTTAATTTCTTAGGGGGCTAAAGTGCTTCTAGCCCCTCAAAAACTAAAATTTGATTTCTTATGGGGCTAAAAAGCTTCAAGCCCCACCAAAAACCTAAAATTTGATTTCTTATAATGCTAAAGGGCTTCTAGCCTCACCAAACCTAAAATTTGATTTCTTATGTGGCTAAATTGCATCTAGCCCCATCAAACCAAAAAGTTAATTTCTTACGGGGCTAAAGTTCTTTAAGTTCCACCAAACTAAAAATTATTTCTTATGTGGCTAAAGTTCTTCAAGCCCCACCAACCATAAAATTTTATTTCTTTAAGGGCTTAAGTACTTCTAGCCCCACCAAACCTAAATTTGATTTCTTATGTGGATCTAGTGCTTTTAGCACTACCGAAATTAAATTTTGATTTCTAATGGGGCCAAAGTGCTTCTAGCCATATCAAACCTAAAATTTGATTTCTTATAGGGCTAAAATACTTCTAGCCCCAACATACCTATAATTTGATTTCTTATGGGGCCAATGTTCTCCTAGCCCCACCGAACCTAAAATTTGAAAACCTTTTTGGCTAAAGTGCTTCTAGCACCTCCAAACAAAAACATAGATTTTATACGGGGCTAAAGTGCTTCTAGCACCACCAAACTTAAGGGGACGTTGCGCGTGGCAACACTAATTTAATTTGTTTGGGATAAATTATACACCATTCGAAAGAGGAAAGATTTCTCTACAATATTTATGTCAATGACACATGCAAAAAAGTGTTTAGATTTTGTGTAATTTCTTCCCAAATATCATGAATCAGCATTTTGATCAGCAATTTTTAACAGTGAATTTCTGCTGAACTACAAAAGATTTTTGCAAGCGGATTTCACTAAAATACTTGCTATACACATATGATTTATGAAATAACTCACAATTAGCAGCAATATATAGATAATTTTTTTTTTTTTGATTTTTTTGCTAAATCTCAAATTTTTTTTTTCTCCAAAAAATTTAAAAGTTATCCGAAACATAATGAAAGTTTTATATTTGCCTGAATCATACATCAAAATGTTGATCAATGTATACGAAATTGAAAACAAAAAAAGAAAAGTATAAAATAGTGTTGGATTTTTTGTTATACCCGAAATAGCTGCTCAATGTAAAAAAAATTTTTTTTTAGTAAAATAATCAAGAAGTTGAACTGTGAGCAGCGGCAAAACCATTAGGTATACAACAAATTTATATAAATAAAAAAAGGTGTATCTCACCAATTTTTAAAAGTTGTAAAATTTAATTACACTCAGATGAGTAGTCAAAAAGTTATATGCCATCAATTATTTGAATTTTTCTTTTTTTTCTTTTTTTGCAACTAAAAAAAAGAAAAATCGCAATATTTTTTTTATTTTAAATCCGATTAATACGAAACTTTCAGAGCATGTATAATTGGAAAGGATAAACATATTGTGTTAAGATAAATTTTTTGTATACCAAATACTTTTGCCGCTGTTCATGGGAAAACTTATAAATTTTAAAAAGTTTTCCCGTGAGTAGCAGCAAAACGATTAGGCGTACAGAAAATTTATCTAAATAAAATATGTGTATATCGTCGAGTTATAAAGGCCATAAAAGTTTCATTCCT
>JABUQX010148460.1:0-12602 GCA_015478945.1 Trachelipus rathkii | reverse complement strand
TAATAATAATAATAATAATAATAATAATAATAATAATAATAATTTTTTGAGTGGATGTACAGGGACCTTCACAACGCACAAGAATGCGGCTATACCGTGTTAGTAAACTAACGACGGGAAATCCCTAACGGAACGAAAGAGGAACAAGGCTGAGATGGTTAGATCTTAAACAAGATGTTCAGTTCCAATAGGAAAGCAAAAACGCGATCACTACGAAAGTGAGATGATTCGGATAAGATGTGCTGAAGGCGGTGCTGAAGAGGTATAGTTAGCACATCAGGGAAGAACTTGCTTCTAAGGGTCGAGATGGCCACGCAATTCATAAAGATATGAACGACTGTGAGAGGACAATTGGAGGAGCAAAACGGGCAGGTCGGGGGAACCCCCCGCTTCATAAGAAATTCATGGGTGAGATTGGTATGGCCCAGACGCAATCGAGCCAGGACCATCTCCAGCAGGTGATTCCTCCTGCTAGATGAAGAGCACCGGCCAAGGACGGGTTTGACGTTCCGAAGTTTGGCGCCACGAGCATCCTCCGCCCAACATGACTGCCAGCCAGAGAGGAAACCCCGACGTAATGAGATGGAGAAATCGGTAGCAGGAGGAAGGTATTGTGCACACGACACCCCGTGTATAGCCGCCTGTTTGGCCATCCCTTCGGCCCGTTCGTCACCAGGAACACCCACATGGGAGGGAACCCAACATAACATAATGTGGCTCCGCGCCGGCAACAAGCAGAGGGACCGTTGAATGGCACAGACCAAAGGGTTACGAGTCGACCGGTCAAGCAACGCCCGGAGGGCGCTCCGAGAATCGGAAAAGATGATATAGTTTCCCCCACAGGTGAAGGCACTGATCCGGTTCACCGCCATGGACATCGCTATTAGTTCAGCTGAAAAAAACAGACAAATATTGTGGAAGGGTGTGAGATACAGGGATGTCCGGAAACACAGCCGAAGCTCGCACCCTACCCTCCGTCTTGGAACCATCGGTATAAACCGCTATAGAGTCGCTATGGACCTTCGCGTGAGACACAAAGGAATCCCTCAACAGCACCGGGTGTGCCTCCGACTTACTCAAAGACTGGATCCCATTGCAGAGAGCAGGAGGCGATAAACCCAAAGTGAATGGGTAGAAGAGAAATCGTAGTGCATGACCGCTCGCTGAGGAAGGTCTAGGAAAGCGAAGATGGAAGTAACAACCCCAGTAAATGGCCAATAAGAAGGGTTGTGACGGACGCGCCCTATTATAGATATCAATGCCGACGAGGTAGGAACCTGAAGACGGATGAACAGTGAGCACATGAGCTGCTCCTTCCGCAGGGATAGGGGCATCACCCCGGCCTCCACCTCCAGGCTTTCCCTCGGAGAGGAGCGGAACGCTCCCGTGGCAATTCGCAGACCTTCGGTCTGAATGGGGTCAAGAAGACAGAGGTAGGACTGGAAGGTCTGCCCATATATGGCACAACCGTAGTCTAGTTTAACCCGCACCAGCATGATGTAAAGGTGGAGCATGGTTTTTCTGTCCGCACCCCAAGTCTTGTAGGTGAGGTGCTGTAACAGATCCAAGGAACGGCGGCAATTAGCTTTGAGGAGAGTAATATGAGGAAGGTACGTGAGACAGACGCTCATCGAGCAGCAGACCCAGGAACCTCACCGTCGGCACCACACGAATATGGGAGCCAAAAAGGCGTAATATTGGAGTCTACCCCTAAGACGAGGATTTTTCCAGAAAAGCACGGCTGTAGTTTTCGACGTGGAGAATGTAAAACCACGCGCAGAACACCAGGAGGAAACACTATCGATGGCGAGCTGAGGTTGACGCACCATGCAAGGAAATTTAGCTCCAGACATGTACAGGGCAAGATCGTCAACATAGATGGAGCAGCGCACCGAAGTTAGGATGGAATCGACACCACCATTGAAACCTATTGCGAAAAGCAACACGCTCAGTACACTACCCTGCGTCACCCCTTCGTCCAGGACAAAACGCCTCGACAGAGTGGTACCACAACGGACCTGAAACGAACGAGACATCAATAACTGAAGGAAGAGGGAAAGTTGCCCCCTAAGGCTCAAGGAATGGAGGCTCCGCAAAACCCCCAACCTCCACGTGGTCATACGCCTTTTCGAGGTAAAAAAAAACGGCCAAGGTCATTTTGTTGGAAGCAAATGACTCACTAACGTCGTGATCCAACCGAAGGAGGATCCTGGGTAGAGCGATGGCGACGAAAACCAAATCGGTAGTCGGAAAATGCATGGAACTGCTCCAACGTGGGAACAAGACGGGAAGCCACCACTC
Source organism: Trachelipus rathkii (assembly GCA_015478945.1). Lineage (NCBI taxonomy): Eukaryota > Metazoa > Arthropoda > Malacostraca > Isopoda > Trachelipodidae > Trachelipus > Trachelipus rathkii. The sequence continues at coordinate 10,301 of JABUQX010148460.1, read as the reverse complement.
TCTTCATGAGCTTACAGGTAGTGTAGGTCAAGGAAATGGGGCGATTGTTATCGGAAGAAGTCGGATCCTTCCCAGGTTTGGGAATGGGGACAATATATGCAGTAGACCAGAACGGAGAGAACACCCCCTCCACCCATATTCTATTGTAGAATCCGAGAAGGAAGGCAGTGGCAGAAGGATGAGCATGCCGGAGCATCTGGAAGGAGATGCCGTCAGGGCCAGGCGCTCCATCCTTGCAAAGTTTGAGGGCGTTCAGGAACTCTGCTTAGGTGAACAACCTGTTGTACGGAAGGTCTGGACCAGGTGGAACAAAAATCCGGAAACCCTACCAGAAAAGGTTCAGGATACCGGGAGCCGCTGAAGCAGGACGCGAAGTGATAACCTAACTCGTCCGCCACGAACCCGGGAGCAGAGATGACATAATGGTTTGCGGATCTGCATGATGTTTACATGAAATTTTTCGCACCTTTTTATGGACCGATGATACAGGCGTAGAAGAATTAACGGATGAAGCGTACGTGCGGAAAAACTGTTTCCGCGTACGGCGATTAATACGCCGGGAGCGGGCCGCCGAAACCTTAAACAGAATCAAGTTGGAAGGTGTGGGAGTCTGTTTATACAGCTTATACAACATAAGCTTTTCACGATTAGCCCGAGCACACTCCTGGTTCCACCATGGAGTTGTTGATTTCCGGGTCCCAGATGAACGGGGTATATGCTCCGTTGCCGCCCGAAGGATTACTTCCTGAAAGTAGGTGAAAGCATCCACCGGCGACGGGAACACGTTAGTTGCAGGAAAGATGGGAATGTAAGTAGCCTGATGAAAGGAAGACCAGTCCGCACTGTCATAGAGCCAGTCAGAATAAGGTGGTAGCTGCGAACTGGGGCCGAAGGATGGTATCACGATAGGGTAGTGGTTACTACCACAGAGAAAAGACTACCTTTCCCACCCAAAACAATCTGAAGACGAGATGGAGCACAACGAGATGTCAACACAGGAAAAAGTGCCTGTATCAAAACGTACAAAGGTGGGAAGGCCCGTGTTGAGACATCCCAATGAAAAATCCTGCAAAATACTCAACAACCAACCGGCATTGGGGGACGTAAGAGAGTCTCCCCACAAAGGATGGCGGAGGTTAAAGTCACCGAGGACCAACGTGGACGGTGGGAGACACGTGAAAAAGTCGACGAGGTCCTTCTTGGTATATTTACAGCTGGGCGCCAGGTACACTGAGCACAGCGTAAGCGGCTCGTCAAGATGGATACGAGCTGCAACGGCATGCAGTGGAGTGGAGAGGGGAATGGGGAATAAATGGGACAGACTCGTGAAGCAGGATCGCTGCCCCACCTCTGTCGCTGGCACCACGATTCAGGGAAATAAGGGGTTCCCTGTAACTTGAAGGTGGCAAAAGGTCACGGTCATGAAGTTGCAATTCCTGAAAACAAACAGCCAAGGGCTGATGATCAACAAGTAATCTCTTTAGAATCCGCGGCAGTTCCATTGGATGAAACGTGCCATAAACGGGAAACAATCAATGGTTAGGACGATCCGTGACAATAGTCACGATGTTGTGGGATGTGGCAGACTTCTCAGAGGATAAAGTCGGAAGGCCCCGTGAGCCGTCGAACGACTCACCGACAGGAACCCCAAACCCCGGAGGGAGAGGAAGGTCACGCAGCAGGGATAAGTGTTGACCCCCCCCCCCGTTTACGAGAGGGGTTTCTGGGCACATCAGGAGAGGGCGCGCCAAGTCACACTCCACATTTCGAACATTTCTCCCCTCAGACGTACCCCTGCCAGACCTCTTAGCAGGCTGGGAAGGGGGACGTGTCCTGCCAGGAGGGGCCCTAACCGAGGCTGGGGAAGATGGAAGAGGAGGACAAGTAGGAATGGTGTCGGCGGGAGTGAGAAGAGAGACATCGGAAGACGAGTGTATGGCGTCCGCAGGCAAAATCTCGGAAGCGGTCCGCGCTCGAGTAGAGCCAGAAGGCTCTGTCGACGGGTACGAAGTCAAAGGGGGTGGAGGGAAAGAGGCAGGAAGGGAAGGTTCCTCCAACCTCCCGCGTCCTCCAGCAGCCAACACGCATCGAAACGGCGCCACATCTACCCGAAGGAAGACTGCGAGCGGGCGAGGTGTCAATCGATTCCTCCTCGGACCTTCCCATGGGTGGGGTAACAGTGTCAGCATGTGACACACCCACGGAAGAATAGTAGTCCGAAGAGTCCATCGTGGCATCCGAAAAAGTTTCAGAGTCGCTTGAATAATGCAGAAGCGAAGCGGGTTTAGGCGGCGTAAGTGCAAATCGTCAGAACGGGCAGAGGTCGGACCACTGAGAACGACCACGCGGGTTGTCAGCGCGGCGAGCCCGTTTAGGCAGTACAGAGACAGGTCCCCCAGTGCAAACGGGATCCTTCAACTTTAAGAAGTCCGCGGCCGATAAACAAGTGAGCACGGATGTCAGTCCCGGGAAAATCCACCCTTGGACGGACTCTCGCAACCGATAAGAGGGACCTGGTGTTTCCCCGGCTAAACAGAAGCAGGGCATTTACGGAAAACGCTTCAGGTATGCTCCGACGAGGCACATGGACGTTTGCCATCGACTTCAGAAGTGGAACATGTCGCAAAATCAGATAGCCCCTTGGGAGCTGCATGGACCTCTACAAGGAGAGCAGCATGAGAGAGGGTCGTGTGAGTCGGCGAAGAACGACGAGTGGTCCGGCGGACCATTTTGGGAGAGTTGGGAGGACAATTCCCGAGGGCCTCACCAAGCAGAGTTTAGCACCCCGCAGATCCTCACTCTAACAGGATTGCCAGCAGGACCTGAAGCCACTTTTGATAGGGCGTAGTCGTCGGTTGCGGAAAGTCCCATACAGAGGTCTCGAGGGAGGTACGCGTTGCAGGATTTACGGGAGGCCGCAGCCTGAACTGCTGCCCATGTGCGCGCTCGTTACTCGCAACCCCAACGAGAGAGAGAACAAAACAGAACTGCAATACTTTCCGACGGACATGGAGTCAGCACAAGAAACGTTGTATGATGGAAACAAAGGGAATCCTAGGGGACCGTTGTTGAATTGCGAGAAGCGCGCTCTGAGAATCAGAAAAGATGGTGACGTGGTCAGTTCCGTCAAGAATGAAAACCCTAGAAATGGCTAGCAGCAGTTCCACCAGCTGTTCATAAAGACAGAGGAGCAGGAAGGTAGAGTATGGGACAGAGTGCGGTCAGGATATACAGCCGATGCTCCCACACCATCGTTAGTCTTGGAGCCATCAGTAAAGTCAGCTATGAGGCTGCGTGACTCTCATGGTGGGAGAAGACTGCATTGAGGATGGAGGAAAGGGTGATCATACTTAAACAATGACCACATCTTTGTGCATACCTAGGGGGGGGGGGGAGTTGATGTAACCATGGATCGGTATAATGATCATTCAAGTAAAGCAAAACTGCTCAAAGTGGAATCCGGAGGTATTCAAATGCATCCACCACCACCGATGCAAACTGGCAAAATGCCACCGTATCAAGGATGGAAATCAGAACTGAGGGTGTAGGAGTTCATAGTCGGAAGTATAGGGAACACATAAGGTGTTCCCTTCTCAGAGACAGAGGCATAACACCAGCCTCCCCTTAGGCGAAGAACGGAAAACTCTCGTCGCAATACAGAGACCCTCATTTTGGATGGAGTCTAGGAGGATAAGTAAGAACGAGAGGTCTAATCATATATGGCATATGAACAATATAATCCAAATTCCAGAATCCAGAATGTTACTATAATGTTAGATAAGCTGTTATTAGGATAATCAAGTTAGAATAATTTGTAACTTTAAATACACAATAGTGTCATCTTATTTTAACTCTATTGTTCGAATTGCAGTTAATGTTAATATAATCTGGAATCCGTATTATAGGCTTACTAAATAACATAATCATAGTTTTTTTTTATTCTTAGTACTTTATAAACATGTGCCTTATTTAGGGTATAAAAGGGAAAGCTCAAAATATATGTACAACTAATTTTTATTATTCTTCCCAAAACGAAATTTTTCATTTGTTTTTATTATTTTGTTTGTTCTTGGCCTCGCAGCGATGGTTTATAAATTTTTAAAATATTTCATCATCATTGTCAATTGAGCATTAAATTTGAACAAGCAATTGATATTAGAAACAAAAAAATTATGATCAATATGGTAATTATGGTTTATTTTTAATTCTTTCACAAAAAAAAAAAAAAGGATGGACATATGATTTTATTTGTTAAATCATTAATATGATTAAACATATTTATCATAGTAAGTCAACTTGGTTCCAGAATTAGTTAAGTTACTAAATAAATTTTATGTAATAAAATATATAATCATAAATTCCCGGGAATTTATGAAATTCTGGGAATGTTCCTGGAAAATTCCCTGGGAATATTCCCAGTTTTAAATTTCCCGGAATTTTACATCACTAACTGGGAGCTTCTCAAGATGTTTTACAAGACTTTTTTTTTATTACGCCCAACGTTCCGATTATTATTGGAATCACCACAATATCATGGGTGTTTCGTATTCTTCCAATTTCAAGCCTTAGCCTTCGGTATTTTATTTTTCTCTTTCGTATGCCACAAAGCTTTTATCATTTGGAACTCGCACCTCTATTATGTAGCACTTATGCTCCCTCGTATTCTTTTCTACAATATCCGGTCTATTGCGCGTGACTGTTACATTCGTTGGAATAACGAAATCACACAGCAACAGTAACTCATGGGGGATTGTGCTTCCAGTAGCGTGCCGCTTTTGTCATTATATTGTATCTCTGACAAAATTTAATGTAAATCAACCTACAGATGGTGTTAATGCTTTTCCGTATATAGATGTCGATTTACCAAAGTATGACACCCTGCTAAAATGAGAGGAACAGATTCTGTATCCTGGTCATACACTCAACATTTATCACAGAGTTCTCCTCCTCTATGTGCTTTCTGTCTCATTTTGTTCCGTGTTCGACCTTAAGCGTCCATAATTAAAATTTCTTTAGCAGCTTGTAATCATCCCCTTGTGAATGTCTCCAATTTCTCCTTGTCTATGTAACTTTCATCAATTATTTTTTTTTATTTATATCCCTTTGTTATTACTAGTGTCCATGGGTTTCTATATTCAGTCTTGCTCTCTACCTCAAATATATATTTTAATAACCCAATCTTTTCGTTTATTCTTCCCACCTTTGGCCTTGTTCTATTCTAAGATTATTCATATTCATGAAATCTATTTTCGTTTTAATTAGCGAAGTAGTTGTTGTTATGCAACTATCGTGTTGACACACCCATTGGAAGAATCGGTTTTCTGTACTCCCTAGGTACTTCCGCTACCATTCCTGCGTTCTGTATACATTCTCGGGAGTCCGTCCTTTTTAATTTAGTTGGTGGGCATTTAGCATTTTTCTTGTTTTGTCTATTTTGTTCAGGTCTTCATGGAATCAATCTATCACTCCACACTGCACAGGATAAGAGGGACGGTTAATGTTTTGATGAGTTCTATTTTGTTTCTTGCACTCAATTCTGAATTAAATAGAGCTTCGATCCTTTTTAACTTTTAAATATTTCCTACTTCAAGCACGTGTGTTTTTTTTTAACTTTCTTTCCTCTTACATCCATATTGGTGCCAGAATATTTAAATAATAAGATCTTTTTTTCTTCTTTTTTTCGCCCTTTTAAAGGGTTATTGTAAAGATGACCAAGGTCAAAGTTTGACCATAAGATCATCCCTATTCTTTTTCTATTTTGAATATCCTAATACAAGTCTTAGGATAGCAATGCTTTTTCATACCACCATTGTGCCCAATTCTAAGGTAGTAACCAACACTGGGAGAGCTTCCTTATATGTTCTAGAAACATTTTTGAATACAACTGGCGATCCTACCACTATTGGGATTACTACTATGTCATCGACTTCCCACATTATTGTTATTCCCTGTTTTAATCTTTGGTATTTCAATTATTTTCCCTCCGTTCAAAAGCTACTAAATTGTTGTCCAATGAAACCCTCATCTGTATTTTAAAACATTTCTGCTCCCTCTTATCCTTTCAATACGATGTCAGGTCTTTTATGGGTGACTTATATCGGTTGGGATGACTCAACCATATAATAACAGCACCTCTTAATTTTCCTCTATTTTAGGGGTATTATATTTTCAATAACTTGTCACTTCCAATCTGATGTTATATTTCTGGCATAATTTGAAATGTATTAACTTGCAAATGGTGTTGTTTCTGAATACAGATGGTGATTTAGTAGTATTTGACACCCCGCTAAGATGTATGAAACAAATTTGGTGTCCTGCTCACATATTCTACATCGGTTGCTGATGTTCTCTCCTTCAATGTGTTTCCTATGCCATCTTGTTCGAAGTGTACAATCTTGCCTTGATTTTATCATTCTTCTCCGTTCTGCTTTAAGTAAGAATTTGCTAAATATATCGCCATCAAAATATACTTCCCCAATAACTCTTTATATTGCTTTACCATTGCCGGACTCTTCCATTGGTTTATAAGCCTCTGATTTCTTTCTTCCCCATATCTGTGTTACATTTCTTATATGTCTTACAGTTCTATGCTTAAGAATATGTTGTTTTAAGTGTTCTTTCTGATTACATTCATAGTTGCAATCTGAACATTTAAATAAATTAACCTTTTCATGCTTAAGCATGTGGGTTAAGCATACTTTCTGATTAGATTCATATTTGCACTCAGAACATTTAAATAATTTTGGATTTCCATGCTTATGCATGTGTACTTTTAAGTTGTCTTTAAAATAAGATTCATAGTTACACTCTGAACATTTAAATAATTTAGCATTTCCATGTTTATTCATGTGTCGTTCTAGGGAACATTTCCTATTACATTTATAGTTGCACTCCACACATTTAAATAATTTAGCGTTTCCATGTGTAAGCATGTGTACTTTTAGGTTTCCTTTATGATTACCTTCAAAGTTGCACTCTGAACATTTAAATAACTTCACATTTTCATGCTTAAGCATATGTAATTTTAAACTTCCTTTAAGATTACATTCATAGCTGCACTTTGAACATTTAAATAATTTTATATTTTCGTGCGTATTAAGCATGTGCAATTTCAAGCTTGCTTTATGGTTACATTCATAGTTACACACAGAACATTTAATTAATTTTACATTGCTATGAATTAGCTGATGGCTTCTAATCATTGATTTGCGATTACATTCATAATCGCAATGGGCACATTTAAATTTTTTGTTGTTGTGTGTTTTTAAATGACTTTTCAACTTATCTTCACTTTTAAAAAAAGAATTGCAATATCTGCAACTGAGGCTTTCCTCATATTTATTTTTAGTGCTCTGATCATACGTTTCAGATATTAAAGGTCTGCTTCTAGAAGTCCTTTTCACTTTTGAACAACTTTCTTCTCGACCAGCACTGCTTATGGGCGTCTGTACAAAACAAAAATTAAAAAGAATTAAGTTTTAAATGTTTGGTGAGTCAGGAACATAATAGAGATAGGTTAGTGATTGAAAGAGAGAGGAGAGAGAAGTCAAATAATACACAAGTTACATTTACAATTTGGGCATCCTATGAGAAGTAGGTTATGGAATTTAATTAAAGATGCTTGTGGGGACAAGTAAGAAGATTAAGATGTATAGAGAAGGTGAGTGATGGATGTGATGTCTGTGTGAGATATCAAAAGACTCCAAGTAGACCGTTGGTTGGTTTTCCTCTTGCAAAAGGATTTAATGAAATGGTAGCTATGGATTTAAAGGAAATTGAGGGTCAGAGGTTTCTTGTGATGGTTGATCTGTGTACCAGGTATTGTCAAGCTTTCGGTGAGAAGTAAGGATCCAAAAGAAATTGTTGAAAAGGTGTTAAAGAAGTGATGAGTGTATTATGTGCGCCTGGAAGGTTTTTGAGTGATAATTTTTATTTTTTGGAGTGGATGTACAGGGACCTCCACAGCACACAAGAATGCGGCTATACCGTGTTAGTAAACTAACGACAGGGGGAATCCCTAACCGAACTTAATAGGAACAAGGCTGAGATGGTTAGATCTTATACAAGATGTTCAGTTCCAATAGAAAGGCAAAAACGTGATCACTACGAAAGTGAGATGAGTCGGATAAGATGTGCTGAAGGTGATGCTGAAGAGGTATAGTTAGCACGTCAGGGAAGACCTTGCTTCTAAGGGTCGAGATGGCAACGTAATCCAAAATGAGGAACGACTGTGAGAGGACAATTGGAGGAGCAAAATGTACAGGTCGGGGGACCCCCCGCGACATAAGAAATCCATGGGTGAGATTGGTATAACCAAGACGCAATCGAGCCAGGACCACCGCCAGGAGGCGACTTCTCCTACTAGAAGACCACCGTCATATGACGGGTTTGACGTTCCGAAGTTTGGCGCAACGAGCATCCTCCACCCAACCCAACATGATTGCCAGCCAGAGAGGAAACCCCGACGTAAGAAGATGGAAAAATCTGTAGAAATCTATGATAATGTATTGAAGTTTCAGAATGAGGAAATGAAAAGTTTGTGTGAAAGGTTTAGTATGTCTCAATGGGTAACTGCAGCTGAAAGTCAGTGCAGTAATGGTCAATGTGAAAAAATGGTGGGTTTATTAAAGGATTTTATGAGAAGAATGAAAGATGAGGGTGCAAGTAAGAATAAATGTCTACTCTACTGTGACTAAGAATAGTTTATTGAATAGAAGGTGGGTATTGGCCTAATCAGTTAGTGTTTGGAAAGAATGTTAGGGTACCTAATTATACAAATGAGGAAGAGGCTAGTATTTGTGTTTTGGGTTTCGAAGGGGGTATTCTAGGAAGCCATTTGGAGGGCATTAAATCTAGTAGATTAATACACATTCAACAAGAGGGAAATGAGAGAATAAAAGGAGCTATGAAGAGCCAGATAAGGGAACATAAAACAGATTGTTAAATCGGGTCAGAATGTATATTATAAGAGATAAATTGACAAAGAGTGGAGAGGCCCAGTAAAAGTGATAGGAAGGGATAGTAAAACTGTGATAGTTAAACATGGAGGGACGTTAAAGGAGGTGGCTAGGGTGCATATTACAAGGTTAGCAGGGGTACCAAATGGGAATATTCTGGATGAGATAGATGATGGGAATAATGAGGAGAATGGAAGAAAAAATAGTGACATAAAAGAATGTGTCAATGAAAGTATAGAAGGTTTTGAGAATGAGAATGAATTTGCTGAAGTTGATAAAGAAGAAAAACCCGTACAAGATGAGCAACAGGAGATTGCAGAAGAAATGAGAGAAAAAATTGATAGGAAAAAGGTATAGATGTGTGAATAAAGAGAGTATCAATGTGAAGGTACTTAGTAGAGCTGGTAAGGTGGAAAGTATAAAATGGAGCGATTCTTATAATATTCAAACTGCAAGCAGTGGAGAATGCAATTGGATAGATTTTCGTGATTATAAGGGGATAGAATGTATAGATGATTAAGAGGAGATATGGCTAATTGGTAACTGGGATGATGAAAGAGTGTTGAAAGCTAAATTGAAAGAAATTGACAATGGTTAAACGAATGTGTTTTGAAAGGTTAAGGATAGAAGTCAAAGAAGAATATCTCTTAGGTGGGTTGTCACTGAAAAAATGAAAAAGATAAAGAGGTGTGTAAGGGAAGGTTGGTTGTTTTTTTTGTTTTTATTTTGATTGAGTGTACAGGAGCCACCACTGCGCACAAAAAAAGCGGCGATACCGAGTCAGAAAACCAACTAAAGGGGCAACTCTTAAACAGAATACAATTATTAAATCCTATAGAGCAGTCAGTTCTCGAAGGTAAGTAAGCAAAGATCGCGTCACTGTGGAAATGAAGTGATTCAGACAATATATATGAAAGGCGGGATTGGAAAGGTATGGTGCGTAACGAAGGGAAAAGCCGGTCTCTGGAAGCCGTAAGAGCCACAGAATCCACATAAAAATGGCGTACCGAAAGTAGACTGGGAACGGCAGAAAGGACATAATATACTAATAATAAAATAAACTTTAAAATAAATAAAGTAGTCTCCCTTATTTATACTTAAAGAGAATGGCAACATCAAAATGTAACTAAGAGTTGCAAAAGGCAACAATTTAACAACAATGTTATAGGCTAAATTCTTAGTACAAAAACTCCGCTATTCGATTTGAGCACGAACAGTCACTTTTTTAATGGATTGAAAAATAGCACTATTTAATAGCGATGATTCTTACACACTTTGCTTCAATTTTACATAATCTTTTATATTTATTATGTAATATTTTCATTCATTTGACCCATTTTCACA